>ML776850.1:1527368-1575425 GCA_009831015.1 Picea engelmannii | reverse complement strand
GTTAGGAATAAAACACAAATCAAATGACATAGATAAGATTTATGAATTTTGGGACGGGAAAAGTATCTTTTTCATTAATCTCAAAATGAATCACTTACAATGAGTTCTGAGACTGGCCACCATTCCTCGATCCTGATCCTGGGATCTTCCTCTTCTTTTGTCCTCTAACTGCTGCAACATGAAGTGTGGACAATAATGGGCTTGGCTATTTTGGCAGAGTTTCTTTGCTATCCTTTTTCTCTCTTTGACTAGTACCCCTACCCCTCCTTTTATAGGCTAGGAAGAGCTAGGGTTTTAGTCGAACTCTCGGCCATGCATGGCGGAGAGTTTCAGTTAACTGACAAAAAGCCCCGAGTCTCGGCGGAAGATTCCCTGATTTTTTGCATTGTTAGGTACTCACGGGCTGTTTTAGTCTAGCCTGCGGATACCCGCGTGCAGTAAGAGGACAGCAAGCGGATGCCCGCGCCCAGTGAGAAGTTAGGGCGCGGGTTGCTTGTTTTGAGTGGTTTTTGAGGAGTTACTCAGCATGGCTTTGGCTAGGAAGAGGCATGAGTTGGCCTGATGCCAGGTAAACCTGTATGGTGCATTTTAGGGTTATAACATAAGCAAGCAGTTTTACCTCTATATTTGCTATAAGTAAATACAAGACCTATGAGCTACTTGGATTACTGTATCTTATATCCTTTCAAGGGTGCATTCTTTATTTTCTTCTACTGTGAACAAGGTAAGATTCATCTTGCATTGATGCCTCATTTTTTTTAACAATTTTGTAAGTTTTTCCCCACATCATTTGATTTTATAAATCGACTCAAATGACAAAAGACAACCTCTATTCTATTCTGTCATTATTTTTATTTGAGGATTAATTCTTATATAACTAACGGAAAAAAAAAAACCTTTCAAAACATTCCTTTATATTCTTGATGCCTTGACATTACCCTTTGAGCCTTAAGTGTAATCTTAGGAACAACAAGAGGTACATCCCGCCCCACCAAAAATGGGATAGTATCAAAACCCTGGAAATCAAGTGGATCAAAATATCCTCCTAACTAGTGAAGAAGAAATTCTTCTACAAACGTGCAATCGTCAATACAACGCGCTCCCTGAAGATACTCCTACCACTTCAGACACAACTCCAACTATAGTTGAACAACCCTTGATGATTCCACACCTTAACACTGAACCTACCATTTGTATCCCTCACATCCCACTATGATGAAATGTCAACAACCCTCAGGCTAGAGCGACACACACTTATAGTCTGGTCGATGACTTGGTGCAATCTCCTGCAGCCATGTTGGTATTGGAGGTCCTCCAAACCTATACAACTCAACGGAAATCCTTTCTTTCCTCCTTGGGGGTAGTCGACTTAGCTGATACTAGAATTATTACATTTGATCTATATAGTGGGGAACCTCATCTCCCCACTTTGGTAGCTTTTCAGATACCAGTTAAGATTCAAAACATCACAGTTCATCAATGTATCATTGATGAACATGAATCCACATGCATCATGTCCAAAAACATATGGAAAAAACTTGGATCGCCTGATCTAGTACCATCCACCATCAATTTAAGAGCTTATGATGGTCAATCATCCTCCCTTGAAGGGCTCTTTCAAAATGTCCCCGTCGAACTCAGGGGAAAAAAAATCCTCATCGACATTGAGGTTATCGATGCCCCGATTGATTACAACATCTTGTTTGGACATAACTACATGTACGCTATGAAGGCAATGGCCTCTTCTATGTTTTGAATGATGATGTTCCCCCACAACAGGAAAATCATCACCATCAACCAAGTTTCACATTATGATCCTAACCACTCCACCAACATTGATAACATCTTGCCTCTTATCCGCACTAGTTCCAATGCGTATCCACTCATGGATATGGCCCCCAAAATTTTCAAGGACCCATCCTTGCTGGGGGCATACCATGGAGCACCACCTCTCATACACCCTTCAACACACGTTTTTGTTGTATCTTCTAATGGAACTAAAATTGGAGACACCATCCCTCCCCCTGAGGCTTCTCCTCACCTCGAAGTCCCACCCATTGAAGAAAATTTACCTCAGGATCTCCCTGAGAACCCTACTACACCACTTATCCCTGATTTCACCCTCCCCTCGGGGAAAATCCCAGTTTGGGAGAAAATTCCCCAAGCCATCACTTAAATTACTTTCTTCTACCCCCCATCGGGTGTACAAGCATTTCAGATAGCTGCAACACTTACCCTTCCCAACATGGTGCTCACCATCCCTGTATGGTATCTACACCCACCCACGATGGTTCCACAACCATCTCTCCCTCCTTAGTTAGACGGAATCTCGATGCATATTCCGTACTAACTTCGACCACACCACCCACACCCCAACTTGCTAGAACCACTGCTATGACTGGGGGTAGACAAAAGAACAAAGAGCCCACCATTCTACTTCCTCTACGAGTTCAACCTCCTTGTGCACTTTGCAAAAGAGAGGGACACCCCACTAATAGATGTCCTTCTCTTCTTGAGTTAAACAATATGATCCAACTCCCTCGAGTAACCACATTGCTCGTGGCTCCACCAAGAACACCTAGTACTACCACAATGTCCCCTACTACAGGCAGTAAAGGGCTACGAAGCCAATTCGCATGTGCCATCTGTTTAGAGTATGGCCACTACACTCATCATTTCCTCGCTCTACCTCAATTTTGACAGACGCTAACGACGGTATGCCAAAGCTTTC
This sequence comes from Picea engelmannii, assembly GCA_009831015.1. Classification (NCBI taxonomy): domain Eukaryota; kingdom Viridiplantae; phylum Streptophyta; class Pinopsida; order Pinales; family Pinaceae; genus Picea; species Picea engelmannii. The sequence continues at coordinate 1,572,694 of ML776850.1, read as the reverse complement.
AACAATATCCCTCTCCACCCACACCTTCAGGTACCCACGTCACTGAAATCCATTATGTCTCGACCTTAGTCACTGAACGGATGAGATTCCATTGCTTTCTTTGTAACTCACTTGATCATTTCATGTACCAATGACCTTTGATCATTAAATACAAGAATCGTCAAATGAACCTTATAAAAAATCCTCCAACCACCTCACCTCCTATGATGCAAGTGATTCCCCCTATTCCATCTCCAGATACTATTCACATCACCTCCCCTAAACCTATGTCACTTCCCACCCCTCCATGGTTCATGGATAGACTATATGAGGATATTCCCCCTAATCCTCCCAATTCTTCGGTTCATTTCCCCCAAGAAATATTACTCCCTACCCAAAAAATAGAAACTATCTAGTGTGCAGGAGAATGGGACCACTAACCTAACTTTCACAAATATTGGATCGGTTGGCTCGAACTCTCGTAATCTCCAAAATTCCTCCAAATCCTCTCGTCAATTCACTATGGAAACATGTACAAATAAGGTGGCATTGTGGGCCCCACAACCATATATAGTCCCTTTTGCCAAAATTCCACACTCAGTTATAGGAGCTCAGAGTCTCTGTTTTCTGATCCGTCTTCATCCATGGGATCAGGGTCCCGCTGCCTACACAGTCACATTCCCCAGGTCACCATCTCCACTCGACCCCAGGGGAGAATTTTTCTCACATCATGTCCAGGTACACATGCTCATGTTAAAAATTATCAAATAGTTGTTATATGTTCTTTATCTTTAGATATTGTTCATGTCGAGTATTTGGTTTTAATGTGTGCAGGTACTTGGTCATCACAAATCAACACAGCCCCTTCAGGTATATGATCGACACTGGAATGTAATCATTCCCTCTAAATGTCAATGGCATCTCCTAGTCACACCCTCTAACATTCACCTTTAGGGTCCCTACATCCGGCTCTGCAGTACCGTCACCTCTACTGCATTTTGGTACTATCACCCAGTAGCACTCTCCCTCACATGAGTTGTCCCATTCATAGTCCCCCTTGGCACTTTGAAACTCATTCTTATTTCACCCCCTAGGGATGGGAGTCCTGATAGTCTTACGCATTTCCTAGAATACATCACATACTCCTTATCATCATTTTGCTAGCTTTCCCAATGGAATCCCAGGTTAGCTCATCTTGGTTATATTTTGAATGCACCCCTACAGTATCATTAACCCTCCATTTCATCCATAATCAGTTTGTTCATCTGTAGATTTCCTTCCATTCATTTACCTCTTATAGAAACCCACCCATGGGGCCCCCATCCTCCACCAGTTCTCTTCATAACTTGTGCCCTCACCGGCCAAGCCATCTTGCACTGGGGAACCCATTTATGTATATGTACACTCATCCCAAATTATTCTTGATTTATTTGGTAATTGTAAAAAGACTTTATTTCCAACATTTACTTTGATTTTTTTCGTCACCCTTGATGATATTATTTTTTCGGCAACACAACCCATGTTGCCCTTGGTTGGGGCATCCACTATCTGACATTTTCCATAAACCCCAAGTATCCTACAGTCCATGTACCCCCGATATTTGATTTTTTTTACTTTGTCACGCCTCTGGCAAAATTTAACCCCATATCTAGTCATGCCCCTAACTCTAGATATAGTTTTATGGTTGTTTCCAATCATCCTTCAAACATACCCCCAACCAAGGATAGTCTTGAGTCTCACCGCCTTTTGACTTTGTCCATGTTCCCCATCAGTTCTTGATCTTGTCTCCATAGATTTCATGAAGCCTTTTGCTTCTTAGAGTTGCGTCTCCCTGTATGTCGACCTCAACACAATTTCCATAAGGGTGACAATTTATTGACTATAATTACCTTTACAATGAGGTGTCTCGAACAACACAAAGAGAACCATCATTTCTCTCTGATGTCGTTTACCCCCATAACATTCGACTTCAGAAAAATCTCATGTTATGGTGGGTCTTACTATGAGACTATTGTAGTTGTTTTATACTAGCTGAAGACCTCTAAATTTGTTAGGCCATCAATGCCTGCGAGTCATCGACACTTCTTGCATGCATCGTTGCCTCTTTTCAGAGTATGTTCAGCATAAAATTGTCATCTGTCGTTATCAAACTGCCCCAAAGGAAGCTGCAGTTATCTACATCAACATAGAACTTCAGTTACTGTCTTACATTTTTAGTTACATGACATGAGCATGGGGCATGCCCGCCTCGTTTGTATACATATTTTATTTTTCTCCTAGAGAAAGATTTGGGTCCCACAGTTTCCCCTCTCCCTCCAATGGATTGCTCTTGTAGTTCCTATCAACACTCTTCCTTACAATGATACTCTTAGTAGAAGAAAATTTGATGTATTTCAGCTACACGTATGCTCCTAACCTCACACATCAGGGGGCATCTGTTATCACTAAAATTTCGTCTGCAACATTTCATGCAAATGGTTAAAGAAATACATCAGTTCAAAACACCTATTAGTTCACCCACAACACCAAAAATGAATTTCCAAGAGGAAAAAATTATACAACTGGACAAAAAATGACATGCGTTGAATCACTAAAGGAAGTGTGCACACAGTGTGCAGGCCAAAGAAGCCTGTAGAGCACACAATGCACCATATGCGTGACTGTGTATGAGAAAATTTGTGCACTCGTGGGAACAATGAATTTATGGTTCTTTTAAGCCCCTCAACCACTTATGGACCAAATCCCAACTTGATTTGACCCTCAAATCTGAGATGAATCCGAATGGGGGATTGGTCAAGGACCAAAGGGTGCCCTAAAGGGCCCCTTGTTCACACCAAGAACTAGTTAAATAATGCCTTGAAGACATGCTATAAATAGAGGCCATGGGTGCACTAAGAATTTAAGATTTCTATATTATTGTTATGCTTCCTCAATCCTCCATTGAGAATTCTCTTTTCTCCTTGGAGCATTCTAGCAACATTCCAATAGGCCATTCCACTCTCCTCTTGAGGGAATAGGCTTGGATTTCTTCACCATTTTCTTTCTAGTTTATCAATGTAAGAAGAGGTCTCCATTAGGGAACTCAAGAACCCTCTCAAGGAGGAAGAGGGGATCCATAAGTCCTCCTTTATCTACAATGTTTTTCCAACTAATATAGTTATCCATTGGTGGCATAATCTTGGCCATTTAGTTGACTGGTTTTGGTTCAAATTTTATTATGAATTATAGTTTTATTTCCTTAGTTTTTTTTAATTTATTTACTTGTTTATTTCATGTGCTTGGATTGTCTAACTCATGCACTAACCTCTATTTTTTCTAGTAGGCCCAACTAGACTTGTAAGTGCCCTTGTTTTTCTCACCCAAGTGACAAAACAAACACAACACCTATGCTGACAAATGACCCTTTTGGGAGGGTCTAAGTGCATCTAATATCCTTTGTTCCTCCAGTGTTATTCTTGGAGGTGATCTAAATTTTACTCTCTCGATTAGGGAGGTTTGGGCAGTGCATCCTCAAAGAGGCCCTCTTAAAGGTTTTTTTTCTCATTGGATTGAAGGGAACCGTTTAGTAGATTTAGAGCCTTCGAAATTGTCACAAACCTGGTGGAATGGTAGAAAAGGGGATTTTTTGGTTGCTAAAAGGTTGGATAGATTCCTTATCTCAGAAGATTTATTGGAGAATTCTTGGATTTTCAAGTCAAAATTAGTGGTAGGAGGTATGTCTGATCACATGCCCATTCTTCTGAAGATAGACAAAAGAGGATCCAACCCTCCTTCCCTATAGAAATCCAATCATGCATGGCTTTTGGAGGAGGATTATAGAAGCCTTGTTGAATCCTACTAGTCTCATTTTGAAGAGGATGTAGAGAATTCTTACATGAAACAATTTGCAGAAAACCTTTCTAGAGTTAATACAATATCCAAATATTGGTCCTGGGCCTTCAATTTGAAATTTCATTCCATTCTTAGAGAGGTTGAATCTAATATTGAAGTTTTTCTTATTGAAAGGCTAGCTAGATCCTTCTCAATGAATGTCAAATATACTTTAGGAGATTTCTTGAAAAAGAAACAAGAGTTTCTAGACCTTGAGGAATCCAAACGATGCCTCAAAAGAAAACCAATCTGACTCAAAGAGAGTGACAATAATACCAAGTTTTTCCATAGGTTTGAAAACTTCTGTAAGAATTTAAACTCAATTTTGGAAATCAACGACCTTGATGGAAAGATGGTTTCTGCCTTTGGTGAAATTTCTTAGGCTGGTAAAACATTCTTCTCTAGATTATTTAAGGAGTGTTGGACATTGGGTTCATCACTTCCCATGAGTTTCATGACATGGGTTAATCCCCTCTGGTGGATCCTAACTCCAATGACTGATGTTGTTAAGTCCTAGGTATTCACCTCTTCCTTATTTTCTTCCATCAATCCATCCATCTGTCAACCTAATTCCTACTTAGTTTCTTTTCAATGGTGTGTTGAATCATTTTGATTTGTTCTCATCTTCCTTTTGTTTTTCATCATTTTATTTCTCTTTTGAAGGTTAATACATGTTTTGGTTTGAATTGAATAACACACATCACCATGATTTTGTCACTAGTGGGTTGCTAGTAGGTTAACCTAGACCTTTGATGCAAAAAGACACAGATTGCAAGAATGTACCTATTCTTGCAAATAACAAAAAACATGATTTTTTGTTGGTTTTAACATTCAAAAATTAAAAAAATAAATAAATCAAGATGTGTTGGTGCCTCACATACATGTGCATGTCCCTGAGCACTCAATTTCACATGGGTTACCACCAGTTTGAACATCATTTCATAATTCATGCTAAAGTCATGCAGGTTTGCACCTTCAATTGTTATCATCACGGGATCGTGGGTAATTATCATTGCAAGTGGTAAAGTAAATCAAATTAACACATACATTCAGCCCAATATTTTTAGCAGTCACTTAGAATGAGATGGTTTCTCCTCGATATCGCTGGAAATTGAACAAAACAAATCCACAGTGATGCAGGAGCATCTTTCCACATCAGCCAACCATGTCAGCATGCACGCATTCAAACGATGAAGAGAGGCATAGCCTCATTTTGAATTTGAAATGAATGTAATTTTATGTGTTTAGGATATTGAGCCATAAATCCATGCCTTTGTGCAGGTGTAGAGTAGATCAGATTTAATGCTAGATAGGCTGAGATCTAGATCCAGATGCTAGACTAGACAACCATTGAATGTAATTTATTAGAGTAGGTGAACCTGGAGGGAAGCACTCGATTGAGGCCCTCAGGTAAAAAAGATCTTCAGATCTCATTTTGGAGTTAGTGAGGATTGAGATGAGTAGAGCCAGAGAGAGAGAGAGAGAAGAGTTAGTTGAACTAGAATAGAGAGAACTAGCATAGAAGCTGAGGACAGCTAGAGAGAGAGCTCAGGAACACCATTGTAAAATACAGGCATTTGCCATTGTTAATATGAAACAGAAGCAGTTTTTCCTGCACATGTTCTATGTTGAATGAATGTCTGTGTGTGTTCTTTTATGTGTTGTAGATGTATGTTAGGCATTTGCAGGAGTTCTTGATTTCCATGGTGAAGGTCTTTGAGGTTTCATGCTAGGAGGGCATGACATAGTACTGCGGTCTCTGAATACCAGTGCACTGAGGATGCACTTCTGAATACTGTGGGTTCAGGCAAAGGCATGCTGAGGCACAAGAGCTGGAATCATCGACTCAGGAGAAGACCTCGAGGTTCCTGAACACCTCAGGAGGCAAGGCTGTGTGGGAGAAGACACAGTTGAAGACATAATCTCTTAGGAGTTCTGTAAGGCTCTGCCAAGTGGGCATTGAGTAGGTGCAAGGAGTGCACAGAAGAAGAACTTTGTTGTGAGTTCAAAAGACAGAATCTCTAAGGAGTTCTGTAGAGCTCTGCCAAGTGGGAATTGAGCATATGCACTATAGTGCATTTGAGGAAGAACTCTGCTGAGAGTTTGAAGGAGGACCAAAATCACTGAGGATTCTGAGAGCTCTGCAAGGAGGGCATTGAGAAGGTGCAAAGGGTGCAAAGAAGGGACAGGACTGTTGAACGTTCTGTGGAGAAGATACTCCGCCAAGAGGGCGTCAAGGAAGTGTGCAAATAGGCACAGAAGAGAAGAGAACTCTTTGAGTTCTAGAACTTAGAGGAAGAATCCACTGAGGGATCTTCGCTGGGTTACTGAATACCCAGAAGGCTCAGTAAGAGGTTTCTTGAGTGAAGGATAGTCAGGAAGGCATCAATTTCTCCATCTGAGGGAGAATAAGGAAAAAATACCTTAGGGGTCTAAGTGGTGGCAGAAGATCAGGAGAGATAGCACTAGTGTGTGCATGAGAAGACTCAGCAAGGAGTGCAGAAGTTGAAGAATCCTTCAAGGATTTGAGATAAAATCTCATGAGGAGCCACCGTTCTCACATGCACAGTGAAGCTCAGAGCCGAGGAGTTCACAGAGGAGGAGATGAAGCAAAGGTCGAGGCCTTTGTGAATGTGAATTTCTTCCAAGTGCAGGAAGAAAGTGTGCAGAAGATCAGGAGGAGGGACGACAACTGTCAGATCGGCTTGAAAAGAAGATCTGGACCGTTGATTTTCACATCCAGGAGGAGCGCGCAGGAGAATTGATCTGAGCCGTCATATCTAGATTCAAACCACCGACAACCATCAGATCGGCAGAAGTTGCACGAGGGTTAATCTCTCATAGATAAAGGAGCAGTCCCGACAGGCATCGGGATATTGGGAATCGTCATATCGACATTCCCATGGACAAGAGATCGGGTAAATCCACAATGGAAACTCTGATACAGAATCTGGACCATCCATCTGAGAGAGGATGTGTGTTAGAGATCTGGAGAGAGTTGGGATATCGACACTTGGGAAATCAGGATTCCCAAGGTCGAAAGAACCGGTACATCGAAAGTCTCAAAATCCTAGAGAGATCGAGACCATGCATCAGAGAAGGGACGCGTGGAGGAGATCTGCATCATCGAGAAAGGGCCGACAGGGAAGCCGTCCATCAGTGTTTGGTCCATCGGGATATTGGGAATCCCATGGATGTGGTGTTTGTGCACTTTGGAATCATGAAATGCGAAACCCTGATCTGTGGGGGACAACTGTCAGCACATCAGGGTTGAGGAAAGAGCCATAGTGGAAGCCAGCTATCAGTGCAGCAGAGAGTTGGGATTCGAGGAGTCAGGAATCCCGTGGGCATATATATTTTGGCATCGCAAACCCCGAAACCCTGACGAAGGGTTAGGTTTTGGTCATGGGTTGATGGTCACATTGGCTAGGGGCTGAGCCAGGAGGTCTAGCTGAGGCTAAAGCACGTCGGGAATCGGAGGATCGCAGATCCAAAGGACGTTTGCAATTTGGCATCGAAAAGTCCAAAACCCCAATGAAGAGTATGACTGCGGTCATATACGGGGAGGTCACATGGACCAAAATTGAAGGTAGAAGGGGTGTGCATCGATGAAAAGGAGCTCATATTTGATCGAGGATTGAAGAGTACAGTGACTCTCGATAGCGGGAAGCTCGAAACCCCAATCCCCGATATTGAGTCGGGGAAAGGTCACAGTAAAGTGCAGAAGAATGTGAAGGGATTTAAAGGACATGTTGATCGGGTATTAGTAGGGATTCCAGTAGGGGATCTAAAGAGATAATTCAGCTCGAAGAACGGGACTAGAACGATCCTGTGGAAGGGTGTAGAGCACGTCTTTCATCAAGTGGTATCAGAGTGGGATTTCATCTATAGATTGCAGGTGAAGCGAGAAGGTAAAAGAAGACAGAGCGCTGGAGACTCTGTAAATATTGTTTGCAGGTAGGCAGCAATCGGGAAGACAGTCAGGGAGACTGTAGGAGAATGAAGCTGGAAACACTCGGGGTGCAGAGTGACAACAAGTTTTCCGGGAAGTTAGATAGGGACAGTAGCATGGCTACTGAAGGCCATCGGTCTGTTGAACGAAAGAAGCCAGAGCTGATGGGCCCAACTGAAAGATTGAAAGAACTTGCCAATATCAGGGAAAAAATGGAGGAGCTGGAACTGCGGATGCGGCAGGATAAGAAGTCGAGATGGATATATGAGTGGCCCATGAAGAAGACAAAGATGAAATGGCTAGTCAAGGAGCTGATGGTCATGAGACAGCATAGGCTATTGAGAAAATGGTTGAGGTATGATGAAAACCTCAAGGCCATAGAAGGAAAGATGGTTTATGTCTGTGAGCCAAAGACTGGGAGAGGTCTCGATGATGATGAATTTGAATGGGGATCAACTGAAGATCTCAAGCACTTCCAGGAGGGTAGAGAATAAGAAATTCCAGTTTGCTAGGACGGAAACAAACAGAGATCACCGTTGGATCTCATGGACTGTCAGGAGGACAGTTAATGGATTTTATTTTTCCAGGTGGGCAATGGTTTGAGATCACTGTGGGATCTCGAAGACTGCCGGGAGGGCAGCAGAAGCATCTCAAATTTCCAAGTGGGAAAAGATGAAATTTTGAGACTGTCTAAAAGTCTCATGGACTCAGAGGTGAGTTCGATTCAGCAAGGAGTGTTGATGAAGATGGGATTGGTTGATCTCATAATCTGCTAGGGAAGCAACGGAAACATCCCATATTGCCAGGTGGGTAGGGATGAGCAGGGAAAATTTGATCAACCAGAGGAGCTGACTGAGAAGATGAGACTATCTAAGGGTCTCATAAATTCAGAGATGATTTTGGATCAGCAGGTGCAGCTGACAAAGGAAGAAGATCAGGATAATATTCTGATGATAGGGGGAATTGGAATATTCCTACCATTTTCCCTAGAGGAGGTGGAATTCTATGTTGCAGGTGGTGCATCAATAGCAAAAGAACAGTCAGCTGAGACTGTCAAGGAGAAATTGGAGTAGACTTTGGAAGCTGACCAGGAAGGAAAAGAAGCAGAAGGAGAAAATGAGCATTCCGAGGAATGGCTCGATATTTTCAGCAATGCAGCTGAAGAGACTGCAACATGGGAGTTAGTAGCAGAAGAAGAAGAAGAAGACATGGATAGCATATTATTTGATGATATGTGGGAACAGATTGAATCCCTAGAGGAAAGGGTGAACGTGCAGGGCATGCAAATCCAACAGCTGAAGTTGGAAGCTGATGAAGGAGACATGGGAGATCATAATGATCTTCTCATGTGCTGAAAATTTTTGCAGCTGAGGAGACTACAAGAATAGGACCAGCCATAGGAGCAGCTAGATGAAGTGATCGAGGAGATCAGAAGGTTGATGTTGAGGTCAGCAGAAGCTTCCAACGAGGAGAGGCTGAGAAGAAAAGAAGCAGCAGCAGCAGCAGGAAAATGGAGCAGATGGGAAGCTCCAGATATTTGTTTGGGATCCAGGAGGGTTTCCAACAGCTTAGGTGGGAAGCACATGAGCAGGATCTCATGATTTTGTAGCTGAGGAGTTTGATGCAACAACATCTCTCCATGTCAGCCAGCCAGCTAGCCAGCCACGTCAGCGTGCACGCATTCAAATGATGAAGAGAGGCGCAACCTCATTTTGAATTTGAAATGAATGTAATTTAATGTGTTTAGGCTATTGAGCCATAAAGGCATGCCTTTGTGCAGGTGTAGAGTAGATAAACTTTAATGCTAGATAGGCTGAGATCTAGATCTAGATGTTGGACTAGACAGCCATTGAATGTAATTTATTAGAGTAGGTGAACTTGGACGGAAGCACTCGATTGAGGCCCTCAGGTAAAAGAGATTTTCAGATCTCATTTTGGAGTTAGTGAGGATTGAGATGAGTAGAGACAGAGAGAGAGAGAGCAGAGTTAGTTGAGCTAGGATAGAGAGAACTAGCATAGAAGCTGAGGAGATCCAGAGAGAGAGCTCAGGAACACCATTGTAAAATACAGGCATTTGCCATTGTTAATATAAAATAGAAGCAGTTTTTCTTGCACATATTCTATGTTGAATGAATGTTTGTGTGTGTTCTTTTATGTGTTGTAGATGTATGTTAGGAATTTTCAAGAGTTCTTGATTTCCAGGGTGAAGGTATTTGAGGTTTCATGCCAGGAAGGCGTGACAGAGTACTACGGTCTCTGAATACTGGTGCATTGAGGATGCACTTCTGAATACTGCGGGTTCAGGCAAAGGTGTGTTGAGGCACAAGAGCTAGAATCATCGACTCAGGAGAAGACCTTGAGGTTGCTGAACACCTCAAGAGGCAAGGCTGTGTGGGAGAAGACACAGTTGTAGACATAATCTCTTAGGAGTTTTGTAAGGATCTTCCAAGTAGGCCTTGAGCAGGTGCAAGGAGTGCACAGAAGAAGAACTCTGTTGTGAGTTCAGAAGACAGAATCTCTGAGGAGTTCTATAGAGCTCTGCCAAGTGGGCATTGAGCGTATGACCTACAGTGCATTTGAAAAAGAACTCTGCTGAGAGTTTGAAGGAGGACCAAAATCACTGAGGATTCTGAGAGCTCTGCCAGGAGGGCATTGAGAAGGTGCAAAGGGTGCACAGAAGGGACAGGACTACTGAACGTTCTGTGGAGAAGATACTCTGCCAGGAGGGCATCGAGGAAGTGTGCAGATAGGCACAGAAGAGAAGAGAACTCTTTGAGTTCTGGAACTTAGAGGAAGAATCCACTAAAGGATCTTCGCTGGGTTACTAAATACCCAGAAGGCTCAGCAAGAGGTTTCTTGAGAAAAGGACAGTCAGGAAGGCATCAATTTCTCCATCTGAGGGAGAAGAAGGACAAAATACCTTAGGGGTATAAGTGGTGGTAGAAGCTCAGGAGAGATAGCACCAGCGTGTGTATGAGAAGACTCAGCAAGGAGTGCAGAAGTTGAAGAATCCTTCAAGGATTCGAGATAAAAGCTCAGGAGGAGCCAACGTTCTCACACGTGCAGTGAAGCTCAGAGCTGAGGAGTTCCTAGAGGAGGAGATGAAGCAAAGGCTGAGGCCTTTGAGAATGTGAATTTCTTCCAAGTGCAGGAAGAAAGTGTGCATATGCTCAGGAGGAGCGACGAAAGCCGTCAGATCGTCCTGAAAAGAAGATCTGGACCGTTGATTTTCACGTCCAGGAGGAGCGCGCGGGAGAATTGATCTGAGCCATCAGATCTAGATCCAAACCATCGAAAATTGTAAGATCAGCAAAAGTTGCATGAGGGTTAATCTCTCATAGATAAAGGAGCAGTCCCGACAGGCATCGGGATATCGGGAATCAACATATCGGCATTCTCGTGGACAAGAGATCGGGTAAATCCATAATGGAAACCTCGATACAGAATCTAGACCATCCATTTGAGAGAGGATGCATGTCAGAGATCCAGAGAGAGTTGGGATATCGGCACTCGAGAGATCGGGATTCTTGAGGTCGAAAGAACCGGTACATCGAAAGTCTCAAAATCCTGGAGAGATCGAGACCGTGCATCAGAGAAGGGACGCGTGGAGGAGATCTGTGTCATCGAGAAAGGGCCGACAGGGAAGCCATCCATTGGTGTTTGGTCCATCAGGATATCAGGAATCCCATGGAAATGGTGTTTGTGCACTTTGGAATCGCAAAACGTGAAACCCTGATCAGTGGGGGACAGTTGTCAGCACATCAGGGTTGAGGAAAGAGCCATAGTGGAAGCCAGCTATCAATGTAGCGGAGAGTCGGGATTCGAGGAGTCGGGAATCCCATGGGCGTATGTATTTTGGCATCGCAAACCCAAAAAACATGATGAAGGGTAAGGTTGTGGTCACGCGGTGATGGTCACATTGGCTAGGGGCTGAGCCAGGAGGTCTAGCTGAGGCTAAAGCGTGTCGGGAATCGGAGGATCGAGGATCCAAAGGACGTTTGCAATTTGGCATCGAAAAGTCTGAAACCCCGATGAAGAGTATGACTGCAGTCATATATGGGGAGGTCACATGGACCAAAAGTTAAGGTAGAAGGGGTGCGCATCGGTGAAAAGGAGCTCATCGGTGATCAGGGATTGAAGAGTACAGTGATTCTCGATAGTAGGAAGCTCGAAACTCTGAACCCCGATATTGAGTCGGGGAAAGGTCACAGTAAAGTGTAGAAGGCTATGAAGGGATTTAAGGGACCTGTGGATCGGGTTTTAACAGGGATTCCAGTAGGGGATATAAAGAGATAATTCAACTTGAAGAACGGGACTAGAATGATCCCGTGGACAGGCATAGAGCACGACTGTCATCACACAGGGGCTTGAACTATTCGAAGTCGTTCCAAAAATTAGAGACGTTTTCACCAAGGAAGAATGATTTGATTTCATATGAGCTTTCAAAAGGCACCACACTGGATTGGCCCTTCTCTTTGAACAAAATTTTGATGGGTTTTAGACCCAGTTTGGGGACACCACAATTAATATCACAAAGCATTTTATTGGGGCGGCCCGTGCTCTCCCAGTCAGTGGGAAGAGATGGTTCAAAAAGGGAAAATTGTCAACATAGCTCTGCAACAAATTCCTAATGTCAGAACACCGAAACCATGATCGAAGTCAGGTTATTTCTATTATGTGGATTAAATATGAATGGCATGTAATCCTCACCATAGTCCAAAGGTATATTATAGGTGAAGACCAATTCTCGATTGTGCAATGTTATCACCTTTGTTTCATTATTCACTTAAGTGGTGATAAAGAATTAAACCTCCCTTTTTATTTGCTCAAAATTTTAACAGAAATGTCTAAAAGGGTCCAACTTCACCCTGAATCTTCTCACAAAAGTTTATATCACCAGGGTTTTATAAATATCTTGGTCCTCTTTTCTTTAAATGAAATAGAAATTCCCTGGGAATATTTTCTACAGTGTGTAGGGTTACAGGAAGGAGGACAAGAAACTGATCAATAAAAAGAGGAACAAGAAGTTGATTGAGGTTGTCCCTTGGTTAGGAGAGCAAGCAAATATCAAGGAAGAAAATGAAAAATGTGAATTGCTCAGAAGACACAGTGACTATTACTGGGTCAAAGTGAGTAAAAGAGAAGAAAAGACGAAGTGAAGTAAGGAAAAGAAAACCATTGGATGAAGAGATCGAGGATGATAGATCAACAAGGAAGAAGGATAGTGGACAACTTAGCAAGTGGAAAAATACACCATTGGATGCTTTGGAGCACCGCGTGAGAAGGAAGGAGAGACAGGTTGGCGAAGCCCTGAAAATGAGGGTCAAGTTGACCTAGGGTTTTAGACACCTATGGTTTTGGTATCTAGGGTTTTGACACTTAGGTCTCGGCCTAAGGCTGTTGGTGAGCTATTGTAATGTATAAATAAAGATCAAGAGGACCTGGGTTGGGTTGTTGTTACTATCATTCTAGTTTTTTCTATTGGTATGAGCAAGCATTGTTGAATGACAGAGAAGTGCTAAGCGAAGAGCCTTCTGATATTGTAAGATCTTCAGCTGGGTGCAGAGATCAGTCCTGCAGTTGGGTGCATAGGAAGGGGAGAGACAGAGAGAAGAAGAAAGAAGATATGCTAGCTAAGAGCACAAAAAAGAACTGTATGCTTCATATTAATATATTATAGAGAACAGTTCTGTGGATGTAGCCCTAGAGAGAGGGTGAACCACATATATCTCATGTTGTGTGTGTGATTGATGATCTGTTATTTTCCATTTGATATACTTTTATTGAATTATTGTGCTATATCTGATTGATAGTTGTGCGAAGTATACCTAATATGATAAGTGATATATGAATATTGTATTGTTCTTATATTAGATCCACATGTTATTCCCTTTGGTTGTAGACATCTCTGTCTTGCAACCCCCCATAGCTACTTCAGGTGAGACTTCATCTGCTTTGCAGGTGTTGCTGGAAGGGCTTGTTGGTGTGCTCTTGGAGCTAAACCCTAGGTCTACCCCTGTGCCAACAAATGGTTCTGTTGCCGGGATGAGAATCTTCTTGAGGGAATGCCAAGGTGGTTTCCATCGAAGACAGAGATTCGAAAGTGGATAGAAGATCAAGAAAAGGACTTCGCTGAAGCCCAGAACAAGAAACCTAATCTTAGTACAAAGGATTGGTTAGGAAGATATATCTTTTCTGATATACACGATATTTTCTTTGGAGGAATTCATCAGGAGTTATATGAGTGGTTAGCTAGGTTAGAAGATACCTAGTTTGAGATCAAATCTAGACCTCCTATGGTTTGGACATCGACGCTGATCAAGAAGGTCAAGAGAGTTGATAACATTGTGTCACGAGAAATATATCACTGGTTTGATAGCACCATTGGAGGGTACATCACCGAGTTTGTTATTGATAGAGTAGATTCATATAGCTAAGCCAAGAGATATTTCTTCAAGGGACCCAGAGGAAAATGTTTACACTTTCTAAAGTCGAGGATCAAGATGATATTGCATGAGAAGAACATATTGAAGATACAGTAGTTGGACGAACTCAGAAAGGCTAATGTTCAAGAATTCAAACAGCGACAGTGACACAAAATATGGACATATGCGCAGTGGGAGAGCATTTAGAGAAGTTCCTCTTGTGAACATGTTCAAGTAGAACTAAGGGGATGAGGGTTTCTATAATGGATAAGAGGCATATTTGATGGACGAAGAGCATTCAGAACCCGCTAGGATAGAGGAAGGGAAAGATGAAGAACCTCATCGGGATGAGCTAGAAACTTCGGGAACTGCACAGGCTGTTGAAGTAAGTACTATTACCCCTCCTATTGTTTCAACAGCACTAAGCAATCAGAATAGTCAGAATCATCAGAGCCCTCAGAGCACTATTACTAGTAGTTCAACATATACTCAGACAAGAAACCTAGGCAACTCTATGGCAGATGAGATGAGGATCCCTATCTTTAGGGGAGGTGGATCTGATCAACACTGGTTTCTATGTGAAGCTATATGGAATATTAAAAATGTCACCGACAAAGCTGTTAAAAGAACTTAGTTCAACACTACTCTAAAAGATTGCACACTAAGCTGGTACATGAAGCTTGTCCAAAGACTTGCACAGCCTAAACCACTAAATGAGATCAAGAATGCATTGATTGTATAGTTCAATAAACCCAAGTCAGAGTCACAATGTATCATAGAGCTGAAAGAGATCAAGAAGAAGATAGCCAAACCTTTTTGGGAATTCGATCAAAGATTCAAGACGTTAATGGGCTGATTGACTTTCCAGATCCCAGATGAGCAGAACAAGGAATGGTTCACTGCTTCCCTCTTACCACACATCAGAGTTCCTCTGATGCAACAGAAGATTTCTTCATAGTCTGAGGCGCTAAAGATCACCATGAAGCTAGAATTATCCCTTATGGGAGAATCCATCTCAGGTATGAGTCAAATCTTGAGTCAACTAACTAGTTTGTCTCTGCAGGTCGAGGATATGAAGAAAGACAAGGGAAGAGATAAAAGAGAAGACATTTGGTGTGTCAGATGCAAATTAGAAGGCCATGGCAAGGAGAATTTTCCCCTATTTCATGAATACTTGGCCTTTGGAGCTCTAAGCCCTTTGAAGCAAGTCACCCTACCCTAGTGTGAGGTATGAAGAAATAGACATTGCCCTGGTGAGTGCTATTACATGAAAAAATACATTCAGACACCCACAAATGTGTCTTGCATGTTCTATACGTCTGTGGGGCATGATGATAGGGATTGTAGGGTTTATGGCCTCATGCATGAAAGGTTAAAATATATATACAAAATTCAAAGCGAAGTACAACAAGAAGGAAACACTACGCAATATAATTCTCCAAGAAGAGGAAACTTCAATCCTCATGGTGGATTTAGAGGATGAGGACGAGGAGGAGGTGTGGGTCAAGGTTGAGGATAAATCATCTTTTACAACTACGTGCAACCAAGAAACTTTACAAGGGACTGTCAAAACCCTTGTACTACTTGTAGCTACTGCAGTTCATTCGAACATGTTATAGAAGATTGTCCTGTGTTGCTAGATAAGCGTCAAGAGAGACTAGGACCTCATTAGAACCTGCAAGTGCAACTGATATATGTTGAACCTCGTGGAGAAGACCCTAGAGTCGCTATTATCACTAGAGGAGGAACTGTTATAGGAGAATATAGACTAACCCAAGGAAAGTATACAGAAGAATCAGGAGTCAGGAAAGTTGCAGAGAAGACACAAACTTTTGATGCAAAGAAAGAAAAACAAATGTTTGAGGAGGCAAGAAAAGAATTCAAGGGATACCAAGTTTCTTCATCAAATAAAAATCCATAAGTAAGAGAATATGGAATTCCTTTGACATTTGATCAGTCTGATCTTCCAAAAGGAGGAAAAGAGGTAAGAAAGATCATGTAATTTTTATATACTTGTATTAAGTTGATTCAGGATGAAAGCGTTGTACAAGAACTAAAAAATTTAATCAGATAGTATGATATAGGAAAGATAGACCCCTTACTGAATAGGGAAGTACACCAAGTCTCTAAAAGGAGAAGGAAAAATAAGGAATTACACTTGAATGCTCAAATATGAGAGTATGATATAGACTATGTGGTCCTCGACTTAGGATCGGAGGTCAATGTCATGACGAAGTAGACCTGGGCACTGATGGGAAAACCTAAGTTGATCTATTCCCCTATCAGGCTTAGGATGGCTAATCAGCAAGATGTAATCCCCTTTGGAATATTGGAACATGTCCCTATGGGCATAGACATAGTAAGGATGTTTGTAGATTTTGAGGTGATTGAGATAGTTGATGACAACTGTCCTTACCCTGGATTGTTAGGAATTGATTGGGATTTCAATAATTCCACTGTGGTTGATTTAAATAAAATATGTATGACATTTGAAGGAGAGGGACTTAGGTTCATTGCACCTTTAGATCCACATGAAGTTCAACGATACACAAATCCCATCAAAGAAGCAGACCGTGGATATGAACTAGAAAAC
Source organism: Picea engelmannii (assembly GCA_009831015.1). Taxonomy (NCBI): domain Eukaryota; kingdom Viridiplantae; phylum Streptophyta; class Pinopsida; order Pinales; family Pinaceae; genus Picea; species Picea engelmannii. The sequence continues at coordinate 1,555,875 of ML776850.1, read as the reverse complement.
ATATACAAATTAACAGCTAGACAATAGGATTACATTAATCCTACAATAAACAGGAACCGAATCTGGCGAAGTGAAAGTTCATGTTCTTCTGATTCAGAAGAATCACTAGAGAACTAGAAGAACAAACTGTATGAAGTATCTACAAGGAGATGTGCTAGATTAACCAGAGAAGTTCATTGGATCGGCACAACAATAAGTAACTTACCCACCTTTGATAGTTTGAATCCTTTAGAAACCTTCTTGTTGGACTTTGAAGCAAGTGTACCAACACAAAAGATATTGTTGGAAATGGATGAGGCCTTGAAAGAAACACCAACAAGATGGTGGGGGACACACAAAATAAATATTACAGACTGGGTACAATGTCACACTTTGATGACAGTGCAGTTCTCAGCACAAGTAGAAGTTTGGGAAGTGAGGTACAAAGGTCAAAGTTGTTCGAAGGACCATGTGTGAAGCTACGAAGAGGCCTGGAGCAACATTCCTCAAGAGCAGCGGGTGCACAAATTCACTGACACACTGGACAAAACCCCTACTAACTGGCATCTACAAACAGAACTTTGCCTCATCGCTGCAGATTGGGAAGGTATGAATCAGCAGTTTGTAACCACCTTTTTATTTGAAAGTCAATATCCTTCAGTAGATCAAGCATTACAGATTGTGAGACATAAATTATTTTAGGAGGCATTTAGCCTCCCTTTAGAACAAGAAGAGGATGAGTGGAATGCGCCTCTCAAGAAGCTGCAAGGCTGTTACAACATCAATGTGAATGGAGATGATGATCCTGGGAAGGTAAACATCATAGAAACAGAAGGACAGAGAGATGTGGAAGGACCAAGAGTTGAGATACCATTAATTGGACAACCAATCAAGATCAAGAAAGCCAATATTGGAATAGAGCAAATGCCAAATCTTGCAAATGTTGGAGATTATTGTAATGCTGCTACTTGTTTCCAACCAAGTTCACTGATAAGAAGGGCATTAAAGGGCCTATGGGAGAGATGAGGATCCCTTTGAAACCATATGAAATACTATTCAAACAAAGACCCTACATATTGAACTCTAAATATAGAGAAAAAAAAAATATTGAGCTCGACAGAATGCTGGAAGCAGGAATAATAGAACCTGTCGAAGAAATAGAGTGGATTAGCCCTATGGTGGTGCAAGACAAGAAGATAGGAGAGATCATGATCTATGTAGATCTCAGGAAGCTGAACGATTCCTGTTTGCATGACCCCTTCCCTACGCCATTCACCGACGAAGTGTTAGATAATGTGGGAGGCCAGGAAGTATATTATTTTACAGATGGATTTTCAGGATACCATCGGATTCGGATTGCCAAGGAAGATCGCCATAAGACCACATTTGCAACAAAATGGGGATCCTATTAGTATACAGTGATGCCATTTGGATTGAATAATTCCCCAGCCATATTTTCCAGGGTGGTGGTCGAAGCATTCGAGTTCCTACATAAATTTCTAGAAGCATACTTTGATGATTGGACTGTTTTTAGTTTGTTGAAGAATCTTATTGAATGTTTAAGGCTAATGTTGGACAAATGCAGGCAGTGTCAGATTGCCTTAAACCTGAAGAAGTGCATTTTATTTTCACCATTTGGAGTGTTGTTATGTCATATAGTATGCAAACAGGGATTGTTGGTAGACCCATCTAAAATTGACATTATAGTTGACCTTCCCCCTCCTACTTCAGTCAAACAACTACGCACTGCACTGGGACATACTGGATATTATAGGAATTTCATTAAAGGCTATGCACAAATTACAACAACCATGGAGAAGCTTTTGAAGAAAGACTATCAATTTCACTGGACAAAAGAATGCTAGCAAAGCTTCGATACACTGAAACACAAAATGGTTACTGCGCTTATTCTGGTTTTTCTAGACTGGAGCAAGGAATTTCATTTACACGTCAATGCATATTCCATTGCATTGGGAGCTGTGTTAGCACAACCGGGAATAGGAGAAATTGACCACCCGTTATCCTTTTTTAGAAGGAATCTATCAACAACAAAGATTAATTACACCACCATTGAAAGATAAGGGTTAGCTATGGTATATGCGCTGCAGAAGTTCCACCACTACTTGTTGGGAGGACACTTCAAAATGTTTACTGATCACTCCATGATGAAATGCCTAGTCAACAAACTAGTGTTGGGGGGGGGGGGAGAATATGCAGATGGCTTCTTCTATTTCAGGAATATGATTTTTAGATCGTGGTTAAGCTAGGAAGAATGAACAAAGGTCCTGACCACTTTTCGAGGTTGGAACATGGAGAAGAGCCCACTAATTTGGAGGATACACTGCTAGATGCACAACTGCTATCCATTAGAAATATTTATGACCACTTCACAGAAATAGTCTAGTTCATGTCAATAGGAATGGCACCTAGTGAGTATACCATCACCTAGAAGAAACAATTGGTAGTGCGCGCTGCCAATTTTTCAGTTATAGTTGGATAGCTATACAATATGGGACTGGATGAGATACTGAGGAGGTGTGTTATGGAGGAAGAATGAACATCGATCCTTGTCTAAGCTCATGAAGGCATTTCAGGAGGACACTATTTAGGGAAATAAACAACATAGAAGGTTCTTAGAGTTGGCCTTTGGTGGCCTACCTTACACAGGGATGCTAAAGACTATTACAGAGCCTGCGATGTATTCCAAAGATTTGGGAAATAGTCCAGAAGAGATGAAATGACTCTAGCACCACAACTGAACCTACAATCATTTGATAAATGGGCCATCGACTTCATGGTACCGATAAACCCACCAGGAAAGCGCATAGGATCAAGGTACATAATCAATGCGACAAAATGCTTGACTAGATGGGCTGAAGCAAGAGAAATTAAGGACTGTAGTGAAACTACAACTGCACGCTTCATATTTGATGACATCATAACTAGGTTTGGATGCCCAAAGATCCTTATGAGTGATCAAGGCACACATTTCATAAATAAGACCATTGAAGCCTTGACTAAGGAATTTTCCATCCACCATCAGAAGAGCACACCTTACCATCCAAAAGAAAATGGGATAGTTGAAGCATTCAACAAGATTTTGGAGACAACACTGACTAATATTTGTAGTGTGAACAAGGATGAATGGGATTTAGGAGTACTAGTAGTACTATGGGCCTATAGAACCACTTGCAAGAAGCTAACAATGCAGACCCCTTTTAAGTTGGTTTATGGCCTCAAAGTTGTTGTCCCAATGGAATATTTGATACCAAGCCTAAGAATCGTTGCCTTTATAGGTATGGATGATGCTAGCACTATTCAAGAGAGGCTTGAACAATTGGTTGAACTAGAAGAAGACAAATTTATTTCAGGATTCCATCAGCAGGTACAGAAGTAAAGAGAGAAGGCCTACCATGACAGACACATCAAGAATAGGGCATTTAAGAAAGGTGATTTGGTATTGATATATGAAAGTAAGTTCATGAGGCATCCTGGCAAGTTCAAAACACATTGGCTTAGGCCATATGAGATGGACTATGTCACAGAAGGAGGAGCTATGAAGTTGAAGACTTTGAATGGAGAACGAAAGGAAAGTTTGGTGAACGGGAGCTAGCTGAAATTATATTATGACAACCAGATGCCTTGTAGCTCTTAGTAAAAGCATGGGGAAAAGGGTCTAGGTACCAGGTACAGTTGAAACTGGGTACCAGACATAGAAAAAAAAATTTGCACGAGGAAGGAACGAAGGCATAGAGATGAAATAAATGACTGCTCTATGCAGTCTGACATTGAAGAAAAACAGAAGGATCAAATCTGAAGTGCCTCGGGATGAGTCACAGGTGAGTGTTGGGGGCCTTTTGGCCCTTGGTTAGGAGAGAAAGTGAATATCAAGGAAGAAAAGGTAAAATGAAAACTGTTGGGAAGACATAGTGACTGTTACTGGGTCGAAGTGAGTAAAAGAGAAGAAAAGATGGAGCGAAGTAAGGAAAATAAAATCGTTGGATGAGGAGACTGAGGATGATAGATCAACAAGGAATAAGGATCGTGGACAAATCAACAATAGGAAAAATCCACTGTTGGATGCTTTGGAGCACCACGTGAGAAGGAAGGAGAGATAGTCTACCAAAGCCCTGAAAATGTGGGTCAAGTTGACCTAGGGTTTTGGTATCTAGGGTTTTGAAACTTAGGTCTCAGCCTAAGGCTGTGAGTGAGCTATTGTAATGTATAAATAAAGGTCAAGAGGACCTAGGTTGGGTTGTTGCTACCGTCGTTCTAGTTTTTTCTATTGGTATGAGCGAGTATTGTTGAATGAAAGAGAAGTGCTATGCGAATATCCTTCTGGTATTCTAATATCTTCAACTGGGTGTAGAGATCAGTCCTGCAGATGGGTGCATAGGAAGGGGAGAGACAGAGAGAAGAATAAAGAAGATATGTTAGCTAAGAGCACAGATAAGAACTGTATGCTTCATCTTAATATATTATAGAGAATAGTTCTATGGACATAGCCCTAGAGAGAGGGCGAACCATGTATATCTTGTGTTATGTGTGTGATTGATGCTCTATTATTTGCCATTTGATATACTGCTATTGCATTACTGTGTTAGATCTGATTGATAGTTATACGAAGTAGATATAATATGATAAGTGATATATGAATACTATATTGTTCTTGTATTAGATCCACTTGCTATTCCGTTTGGTTGTAGACATCTCTGTCCTGCAACCCCCCCATAGATGCTTTGGGTGAGACTGCATCTGCTTCGCAGGTACTTTCGAAAGGGCTAGCAGTTAGGGCTTGTTGGTGCGCTCTTGGAGCTGAACCCTAGGTCTGCCCCTGTGCAACAATTGAAAGTCAAAAAAGAAAATGGATGAGGGTAACCAAGAAATGAGGGTTTGTCCTGAACCTAGATCCTCTTCAAAATCTACCCAACAAACTTGGAATAATAAAACTACACCTAAGAAGGGGGGAACCCGATCTAAAAGGGCCAAATCAATTACTCCAGCAAAAGAGGAGATCCATCGAATGCAGTTAATATCATCAACAACAAAACAAAGAGAGGAGGAGAGTAGCAAGTTTTCTATCAGACAACAAGAGGAACATGTCACTCCACTAGGTTCATTGTCACTTGATAATTTTGAAGATGATCTTCTGACCACCACCATGAAACAAGATAAAAATCACAGGAAAAAACAAGGAGGAAAGGGAAAACTAAACAACACAGTCCCAAGTTTTTTTATGCAAAATTTGTGCCTATGGAAACCTTGATTAAGGAATACCCTAAAGCCAACTATAATAGAAAGAGGAAAGGGAACTAGGACCCTACAATTCACAGTAAACCTAAAAAAAAAACAGGATCACTAATCATTTATGGTTGAATTCCAAGGAAATTTTTAATTCATCCTAAAAGACCAACAACCCATAGTAATTGAGGATGAGGACACTGAAGAGGACATCTCTGGATTTGACACTATGGAGGATATAGATATCCACACATTGGAAAGGATGAAAGGGGATAAGCCAAGGAAAAAATATAAAGGGGAGACCTTAGGGATAAGGTATGTTGTTGTGAAGACAAAGTACCCTGCAAACTTGGATTTAGAACAAAATGTAATGGACCTGGGCCCTGATCTTGAGCAGACTCTGATGGCATAACCCCAGATACATAGCTAGTTCATGAGCAAGTTTCACATGACACCAAACCAAATATTAAAGGAAAAATACTGAATATGCAGGAACCTATGAGGGAGACACATGAATTTTTTTTTGAGGTAGCACCTAGATATGAGATGAGGCCAAGACAAACTAAGTTGTCCATTGACCTAAACAAATCTGCCATAGAGGAAGAACAAGGGCTAAAGGATAGAAGTAAATTACAGTTATTGATCAAACCAAAGGTCGAAGCTGGCAGGGGTATAGATGATAGCCACTAGGTACAAATGCTGAAGCAACAAATTCAAAGTTTACAGCAACAAATGCAAGATCTGGAAATGGAGCATACTAAGCTACAAAATAAATACCAGAAGTTGGAAAGGAAGCATAAAAAAACATCCTTGTTCTTGAAAGAGATAATCTAAGAGGTCTATTGCTGTTAGAGGAGAAAGGGATCGAGACTCATGCCATTTGATACAATAGAGCATGAGGCCTTATTGCTAGGGTTGAGAGATGCTAAATACATGGCCATTAAAAATTGGTAGTCTTTGGTGATTTTGAGCTAATTGTTAATCAATTCAAATAATTTTATCAAGCAAAACAACAAAGGCTAAAACAATTCAAAAATGAGGTATGGGACTTAGTGGACAACTTCTTTCTAGCATTCAATATTTCCTTTATTCCCAGAGATACTAATCATAGGGAATATTGTTTAGCCCTAGTTTCTAGTACCTTTAGGCCTCCTATTGGTCCAAATGTCAAATATGAAGTAGAGGTTAGGCACAAGACAACTATACCAGACAATGTTAAGCACTGGTAGGTTTTTAGTGATGACCTAGAGCTTAAGAGATTCTTGCAAACTGTTGAAGAATTCTCAAACATCTCCATTGATCAAGGGAATGAAGAAGATGAAACATAAAATCAACAAGAAATCTCCTTTTTTGAACAAGGTGGCTGGCCACAACATTGTATATCTCAAGACAAATCATATCCCAAGGGGATTAGTTCCACTGGATAGGTTTTTTGACATCAATGACGTCTCCAGGAAATATGTCATGAAAAATCAGGAGCAGGAGGTCATGGACTGCAACATTGGGACATTTGCAAATCCAAAAAGAGTCAAAATATCCATAGAACTGCTAGATGAGCAAAGAAACATATATGCCAGTCTTATGAAAAAGTTTTCTAATATTTTTGCATGGTCATATGAGGAATTGAAGACCTTTGATACCAGAATCATTCAACACAAGATCCCTTTGAAGGTGGGCTCAAATCCATTTAGGTAGAAAATTAGACAATTCAATCCTCTGCTAGTGTCTATTATTGAAAAAGAATTGAAACAAATACTTGATTCCAAAATCATTGTGCCCTTAATATATTCATATTGGGTGGACAACTTGGTGTCTGTCAGGAAAAAGAGTGGAGAAATATGCTTGTGTGTGGACTTCAGGAACCTAAACATGTATTCACCGAAAGAAAAATATCCTTTGCCCAATATGGACCATATTTTGCAAAGGGTAGTAGTTGCCCACTAAATTTCCATGCTAGATGGATATTTTGGATATAACCAAATAGTAGTGCTTGAAGAAGACAAGGAAAAAAGAACCTTCACCACCCCATGGGGCACATTCATGTATGAAAAAATTCCATTTGGTCTGATGAATGCAGGGGCCACTTTCTAGAAGGCCATGGACATTGCACTTGTGGGTGAAAAGGACAAGTTCAGGGTTATATACCTTGATGAAATCACCATCTTCTCAAAATCTGATGATGAACATCTACAACACCTGGAGCAATTTTTTCAAAAATGTAGAAGGTATGGAATCTATTTGAATCCCAAAAAGTCCCATTTTTCTATGTTAGAAGGCAAGATCCTAAGCCACATTATATCAGCAAAGGGGATAAATATAGATCCGAAAAGGGTAGATGTTATTCAGAAAATTGACATTCCTAGAAATAAGAAGGCCATCCAATATTTCATAGGAAAAATAAAAATTTTGAGTCGCTTTGTGTCAAATTTTTCTGGGATCATAAGACCTATTACTAACATGTTGAAGAAAGATGCCGACACAAAATGGTCACATGAAGATAGATCATCCTTCCAAAGGATTAAGCAGGCTTTGATTGAATCCCCTGTACTGGTTAGTCTAGACTATTCCAAATAATTCTTCAACAAAGCACTCAGGGATGCTGAAATGAAATATGACATATTGGAGAAGCAATCCTATGCACTAGTTAAAGCCTTAAAGGCATTTAGGGTGTATGTTCTACAATCCATCATAATAGCTTATGTTCCTAGCAAAAGTGTGAAGGAAATTCTTGTTCAACCAAACAATGAAGGGAAGAGGAGCAAGTGGATAGTCAAAATTTTAGAATATGACTTGCACATAAAGCCCACTAGGTTGATTAAGGGGTAGGGCCTTGCAAAACTATTATATGATTCAAACTACAAAGCACTAGAATTGCACCATATGTTTAACTAATTAGATTCCCTAATGATTCAGGTTGGGAAGGACACCATGCATGTACTTGATCGATACTCTCTTTCACGCTGGTATAGAGATATTGTTTATTTATTGCAACACCTTGAATCTCCACTAGAATTGGAGAAATCCAAGACCAGGTCTCTTAAATTCAGAGCTGTAAAATTCTCCATCATAAACCATAATTTATATTGGAAATATCTTGTTGGTATTTTTCTGAAATGTCTAGATGAAGATGAGTGAAAACATGTCATAACAAATATGCATAGAGGGGATTTTGGAGGACACCATCATTGGAAAGATACAACCCTCAATATTATGAGGGTCAGATACTATTGGTCCACCATCTTTTTTGATGTTTTTTCCACAGTTAGAGCTTGTGAAGAATGCAATAAATTTGCTAGAAAAAAAAAATTTCTCTCACTACCCCTAAAACCCATTACTGATAGTGGTCCATTCCAGAAATGGGGCCTATATTTCATATGTGAGATGAACCCACCGTCCAGTGGATAGCACAAGTGTATTATTACTGCCACTAGCTACTTCACATAGTGGATTGAAGTCGTGCCCTCCAAGAATGCTACCGACAAGGTGATAATAAATTTCTTGGAGACAAACATATTTACCAGGTTTGGCTTCCCTAAGAAGTTAATAATAGACAAGGCCCAAGCATTCAATTCAAATGCCATGATTGACTTCTATGGGAATTACAACATTGTCCTAACACACTCTACACCATATTACCCACCTGTAAACGGGCAGGTTGAGTCATCAAACAAGACCCTTATCAGGATCATCAAGAAGCTGCTGTATGAAAATAAAAATCTTGGGACTCCAAGCTTAAGTATGCCTTGTGGGTTGACAGGATCAACACCAAGAAATCATTGGGAACATCCCCATTTCAGGTAGTTTATGGGGTGGATGTTATTTTTCCAACCCAACTTGGTTTGCTAGTCTTAAAATTTTTATTGGAGGAAGTGGAGGAACCTAATGACATCCAAAGGAGAATTTTTCAGATTATTGAAGTGCAGTAGAGGAGAGAAGCATTGAATGAGAATACTGAGGCATACTAGAGCAAGGTCAAGTAAACCTTTGACATGAAAACCAAAAAGGAAAATTTTCAAGAAGATGACCTGGTTTTGAGGTGGGATGCCAGGAGGGAAGAAAAAACAAATCATGGTAGGTTCAATAATATTTGGTTTGGTCCATTCAAAGTGGTCAAGGTTCTGGATAATAATACATTTATATTGAAAAATCTAGATGATACTAAGATCTTTGGAGGCCCGATTAATGGGTGCTTCCTGAAGCATTACTTTGTTTGATGGACCAGAGGTGGTCCATTATGTACAATAGTTATTTTCATTTTGATTTTGATTTGATAGTTTTGCTTGAATAAAGAATCCATAGCCCAAAACATGCCCTAGGGAGTAGCTACATATTTGAGTCTTAGTTTAAATAATACATGTAACATGGCTGATAAACATAACATGAGTCATTGGTCGCAAGTGGGAGTAGAATTAAAGAAATGAGACACCTAGTATGTTGTTCTTAGCACCTCACATGGAAGTGTTATCCTCGGTTGGATCTGATTTTAAGACCTAGGTATGCACCTCTTCCTTCTTTCCTTCCATCATCCCATCCATCTGTTAACCTAATTCCTTCTTAGTTTCTTTTCAATGGCATGTTGAGTCATTTTGATTTATTCTCATCTTCCTTTTGTCTTTTATCATTTTCTTTCTCTTTGGAAGGTTAATACATGTTTTGGTTTGAATTGAATAACACACATCACCATGATTTTGTCACTAGTGGGTTGCTAGTAGGTTAAACTAGACCTTTGATCCAAAAAGACACAGATTGCAAGAATGCACCTATTCTTGCAAACAACAAAAAACACACTGTTTTGTTGGTTTTAATGTTCAAAAAATTAAAAAAAAGAAAAATCAAGTTGTGTTAGTGACTCTGATGCAGGATCATCTCAAGCGAGCCAACACGGAGGTAAAGGACAGCTGGAGAAGCGCCCAACGCAAATTTTGAAATTATCTTGAAGTTAATGCACCAATCTTAAATGAGATAATTAAGAAGGAGCGCACTTGTAAAATTTAAATGGACCTTGAGAAATCCTCTCTCGTCCTTAATAGGTAGAAGGCATTTATAATAGTTAATGCAAGTAGATAGAATTTAATGTGTAGATTAGACAGTTTAGAAGGAGAGAGGGAAATGGAATATAGACACCCTCATTGTGTATTGTAAAATAGAAGAGAATAGAATAGATAGAAGAAGATTATGCCAATTGAGAGCATAGAGCATAGAAGAGAAGAAGAAGAGAGTTGTGTAGCTGAATTCCATGTACAGAAGTTTTGGATTAATACAAGAAGGCTTTGATTCAGACTCATGGTGTTCAAATATTCTCTATGTATGCACTTTTGAATGTTATGCTCATGAATGTTTTACTCTTTCTGTCATGCAATTGCTTTTATTCTATGTATGAATGATTTCTTGTTGAATGTTTGAAATTTGAGAGAGAGAGAGTCAAGGGAAATGAGTTTCAATTGTTTCTCTATCTGAGCAAGAGTTCCTGTAAGGAGTGTAGCTGAATTGTCCGCAAGGAGTGCGTTCAAAGGGTTCAGAGGTTCATCCCTGAAATATCAAATAAGATAGCTTTTGTTCTCATCCCCTCAGAAGTGCAGTTGGGCACAGGAGTCATGCAAGGTGTGAACAGGTCAAGTAGAGGTTCAGGTTTGGTAATGTGAATGATTTGTTGAGAGACTGCTACTGCAAGAGTGTGCAGATTCGAGGGAAGTTCAACAATTGGAAGTTTTTGGAGGTATGTCGCAAGGAGTGCGTGAAGGAGTCTTCTTCAAGACTCAGAGTTGGAGAAAGCTCAGGAAGGATAAAGCCTTCAAAATCGTCAAAGGAACCACAGGCGGTTTGTGCATTGAAAACAATGAGAAGGCGTTGCAAGTGGGGTCGCAGGTAGTTGAGTATCGTGGGAAAACCACTTGGTAAGAAGTTGTATAATTCCTTGTGAAGGAAAGAAACGGACGGTCGGATTTCTCTGTGGAGAATTCGCGTAGTCCCGTGAGCCGTCAGATCTCGCAGAGGAGAAGGGGAGTTACGATGAGTTTTTTAGAGGGGTTCAAGCTCAGAAGGAGTAGAACCATAGATTCAAGCCAACAGGAGCTGTCAGATTTTACCGTGGATTCCTATTTCGGGTTTTCACGAGTGGAAGTTCCAAAATCTTGGCCACATGACTTGCGATATCATGAAACGCGAAGTCCCGACCGGCCTAAAGGAGCGTGTGGGCCATAGAAATCAGTAGGGTAGACAGGTGGCACACTATCGACATGGAAGTCAAACTCCATTGACCATTTCGGGGTTTCATGGGTGGAAGAGCCGAATTCTTTGTATTAGGATTCGCAAAATCATGAAGTCTGAAGTCCCGATGGAATGAAGGGCTATTGAAAATTCAAAGATTGCGAGCACATCAGAGTTTCCATAAATTGAGTTTCAGGAATTGAGGGAACGATTTGCTTGACATTGCAACCGCCAAAATCGTGATAAGGAGAAATCAAAAATAGAGAGAGAAAAGGTCAAGCGTTGATTGTTTTCGAGTTTTCGGAGATTGAGAAACAAGGCGCTTGATCACCGGATTCACGAAGGTGCAAATTCCAATCTCCCGAAGTATAAGGGGGAAATTTATCAAAGTTAATTTTGGGTGCAGATTTCCCAAAAGGGAAACAGAGGAGCCATTTTCGAAAGCTCTTCAAGCCAGTGTAGGAAGAAAGATCTTGAGTACGTGACCTTCTGACCTACGGGGTGAGGAGGGGTTGCATGCATCAATTGGTATCAAAGCACAGAAAGGTTCTTTGCTTTTTGTAGCAAGGAAAAATAGAATTCACCATGCCACCGAGAAGAAGGGACAGGAAAACACCCGATCCACCAGAGGAGAGGAAAATGCCGAGAAGAAGAGGTAGGTAGATGTCAGATCCATCCATGGAAAAAGAAATGCATGATTTACACGCCAGACTTGAAGACATGGAGACAGCACAGAGATGCACAGTCAGTGCTAGGAATCTTACTGATTCTGAAGTGAAATTGAGGCTAAAGAAGAAGAAGTTGCAGTCGAAGATGCAACAAATGAACGCTTGATTAGGGCTATTGCAAGAATGGGTGCAAGAGAGAAAATGGACATTCTAGTTTATGAGGGAAATCTGGATGTAGAGGAGCTTCTAGACTGGATTAGATCTCTGGACACATATTTTGACTATGAAGACGTCAAAGAGGACAAGAAAGTCAAACATGTTGTTACAAGACTGAAGGGACATGCAGCATTGTGGTGGGATGAACTACAAGATGACAGACGCTGCAAAGGCAAGCAGAAGATCAAGAGCTAGGATAGGATGATCGCGAAGATGAAGGCGAAATTCATCCCCAGAGATTACCAGATCACTCTGTTTCGAAGAATGTAAAACTTGAGGTAGAAGCTGATGACAGTGAAAGAATATACTGAAGAATTCTATAGGCTGAACATTAGGGTAGGTCATCGGGAGAGCGATGATGAAAAGGTTTCCAGATATATAAATGGCCTGAGATATGACATTTAGGATGATATGAGCATGATGACCATCCAAACGGTGGAAGATGCTTATTAGATGGCTCTAAAAGTGGAAGAGAAGTTGAGCTGAAGGTAGGGTCAAAGAAGTCGAGGCAGAAGTCAGCCCAAAGGAAAATTAGTTACCCAGGATAAAAATTAGAAACCCAAGGAGGACTAGAAGAAACCTCAGACTCGAACTGAGAAAGGTGGAAGCTCACAGAGAGGGAAACATACTGAACAGAGAGGAGATTATGTGGATAATAATATTTTTCCTCGTACCAGAGGTAGAGGAAGAGGAAGAGGTGGAGTAATAACATGCTTCACATGTGGAAAGAATGGGCACAAGTCTTACGAGTGTCTAGATAAAAGGAAAGAGAGTGGAGAGACTCACATCATCGAAGTGAAAAGGTGATACATTGAGGCAGAAGATGCGGAAGGCGGAAGATCGTTGATTATGAGAAAATCTCTTTTGACACTAGAGAAGGAGGTGGAGAGTTCAGTCCAAAGAAATAAAATTTTTCAGACTGCTTGCAAAACCAAGGATAGGGTATGCAAGGTCATTGTGGATAGTGGTAGCACAGATAATCTTGTTTCTACAGAGATGGTAGAAAAGCTAGAGCTGGAGACAATTGATCATCCAAGCCCATACAGAGTTTCGTAGCTACAAAAGGGACATCAGGTAACTGTCACTCAACAATGTTTAGTTGAATTCAATATAGGAGGATATAATGATAAGATACTTTGTGATGTCATTCCCATGGATGTTTGTCATCTATTGCTGGGTAGATCATGGAAATATGACAGGAATTTGATTCATGATGTGAGAATGAACACATACACCCTAGAGAAGAATGGGAGGACTCACATGTTGCTTCCAATCAAGGATAAGGAGGTGAAACGTGAAGTAAGCAACATTGTACTTCTCATGAGTGGGAAGGAAATTCTTACAGAGGTTAAGAAGAAGAAAGAACCACAATTCATTGTGGTCAGGAAACCGAATATTGTTTTGACTAGCACAAGAGTGGATGATTTACCAGAAGAGGTTCAAGAACTACTGGAAGAGTTCGTTGACAGAGTAGTGGATGAACTACCTAGTTCGTTACCACCGATTAGAAGTGTGAGTCATCATATTGATCTCATACCAGGAGATAGTTTTCCAAACAAAGCAGCGTAAAGATTGACGCCACAGGAGAATGAAGAGGTCAAAGGACAAGTCCAAGATTTGTTGGACAAAGGTTTGGTCAGGGAAAGCTTGAGTCTGTGTGCTGTTCCGACAGTACTCAGTCTGAAGAAAGACGAAGGCTGGAGGATGTGTATTGAATCGAGGGAGATCAACAAGATAACCATCAGGTACAGATTTCCATTGCCAAGGATGGATGATCTGATGGATTTCTTGAGTGGAGAAAAATTCTTTTCAAAGATTGATTTGAAAAGCGGTTATCATCAAATCTGCATCAGAGAAGGTGACGAATGGAAGACAACATTCAAAACCAATGAAGGGTTGTATGAATGTATTGTTATGTTGTTTAGCTTAACAAATGTGTCGAGTACCTTCATCAGGTTGATGAACGAAGTCCTAAGGGAGTTCATCAGAAAATTTGTTATCGTATATCTGGATGACATACTGGTTTTCAGTAAAACAGTGGCAGAGCATCTAAAACATTTGGATATAGTCATGCAGAAATTACAGTAGGAGAAGATGTTGATAAACATGAAGAAATCCTCATTCATGAAGACGGAGCTCATTTATTTGGGATTTGTTATTTCCACAGATAAATTGAGGATGGATCCAGATAAGGTGGAAGTGATCAAGAATTGGCCATCACCGAAGAGTATATTTGAGGTGAGAAGTTTTCACGGATTGACTAACTTCTACCAAAAGTTCATTAGAAATTTTATTGGAATTAGTGCACCAATGATGGATACAATGAAGAAAAGACACAAGTCTTTTCACTGGACAGAAGAGGCTGAGAAGAGTTTTAATATGTTGAAGAGGAAGATTACGGAACAACCAATTTTGGTGTTGCCGGATTTCCAAAGGACATTTCAGGTGAAATGCGATGCAAGTGGATTTGCAATAGGGGCAGTCTTGAGTCAAGATGACAGACCGATAGCATACTTTAGCGAGAAGCTGAATGAAGCCAAGGTGAAATACTCCACGTATGATAAGGAGTTCTATGCTATTATACGGGCATTGAAGAAATGGAGACATTACTTGATCCCAAAAGAATTTATCTTATATAGTGACAATCATGCACTGCAGTTTGTGACTCAATAGGAAAAGTTGAATTAGAGACATGTTAAATGGGTCGAATATATGCATAACTTTACTTTTTTGATTAAACATATTTATGGTACTACTAACAAAGTTGTTGATGCTTTGAGCAGGAAATGTTTGCTATTGCAGGAGTTCAAAGTCAAAACATTGGGTTTTGATGATCTCAGGGACATGTATAGGAATGACTCAGATTTCAAGGAGGTGTATGAAGCAGCTGAGAATCCAATTCTCAGGGATAGAAGCCAATGGGAAGAATACATGATCCAGGAAGGATTACTGTTTAAAGGTAATCAACTTTGTATTCCAAAATGCTCCATGAGGGAGAATTTGCTGAAAGAGAAACACAGTGGAGGATTGGCCGGGCACTTTGGTCGCGACAAGACATTCGCAAAGTTGAATGAGTCATATTTTTGGTTGGGAATGTGAGAAGATGTCAAGATATTTGTGGACAAATGCAGAATTTGCTAGCATTCGAAGGGAAGGAAACAGAATGCAAGGTTTTATCAACCATTGCCAATACCTGAGAGGCCATGGGATGCAATCAACATGGATTTCATATTGGGGTTGCCAAGAACACTAAGAGGATTCGACTCAATATTTGTGGTGGTGGATAGATTTTACAATATGGCACACTTTGTTCCATGTCATAAAACCAGTGACACAACTCACATTGTGAATCTGTTTTTCAAAGAAGTCATTCGACTTCACGACTTACCAAGGTGCATAGTTTCGGATCGAGACACTAAGTTCATAGGACACTTCTGGAGAAACTTATGGAAGAAGCTAGGAACTAACTTGTCGTTTAGTTTAGCTTATCATTCTTAGACATATGGACAGACAGAGGTGGTGAAAAGAAGTCTGGGAGACTTGCTGAGAAGCCTGGTGACAGAACACCACAGCCAATGGGACAATATATTACCACAAGCGGAGTTTTCTTATAACGACTTAGTTAATAGAAGCACGGGGCAGAGTCCATTTCATATTGTCTATGGCATGCAACCGAGAGGAAGTTCTGAGTTGAGAGATTCAGAATAGACTGGGATTAGGAGCGCTAGTGCAGAAGATTTCGCGGAAACGATGAAGGAACTTCACAGCCAGGTGAAGGAGCGATTGCAGAATTCAAGCTAGGAATATAAGCACAGAGCAGATCAGCACAGGAGACAACTTCAATTTGAGGTTGGTGATTTTATTCTAGAACCTTTGAGAAAGGAAAGGTTCTCAAGAGGAACATATAACAAACTGAAGATGAAGAAAATCGGACCGTGTAATGTCTTAAAGAAATTTGGGGCAAATGCTTACGAGATTGAATTAGCCGATGGGATCGGAATTTCTATGATATTCAATAACTCAGATTGTACCCATATAAAGATGAGGAAATAGGGATAGGAAATGAACAGACAGAGGTCCAGTGGACAAACCAGATGCCATTTGTAGAAAAGCTGCAGATGGAGCACATACTAGACAAAAGGGTCGACAAGAAGACCGGGCAAAAGTAATACTTTGAATATTTGGTCAAGTGGAAGGTCCATCCAGTTGAATATGCCAGCTGGGAGAATGAAGGAGAGATCCAGAGGCATGGACACACCATACGTAAGCTCATGGACAGGAGCCCATGAAAAATTTCAAGCAAGGGAGTATGATGCAGGAGCATCTCAAGCGAGCCAACATGGAGGTAAAGGATAGCTGGAGAAGTGCCCAACGCAAATTTTGAAATTATCTTGAAGTTAATGTGACAATCTTAAATGAGATAATTAATAAGGAGTGAACTTGTAAAATGTAAACAGACCTTGAGCAATCTACTCTCGTCCTTAGTAGGTAGAAGGAATTTATAATAGTTAATGCAAGTAGATAGAATTTAATGTGTAGATTAGACAGTTTATAAGGAGAGAGGGAAACAGAATATAGACACCCTCATTGTGTATTATAAGATAGAAGAGAATAGAATAGACAGAAGAAGATTATGCCAATTGAGAGAATAGATCATAGAAGAGAAGAATCAGAGAGTTGTGTAGCCGAATTCCATGTACATAATTTCTAGATTAATACAAGAAGGCTTTGATTCAGACTCATGGTGTTCAAATATTCTCTGTGTATGCATTTTTGAATTTTACGCTCATGAATATTTTATACTTTCTGTCATGCAATTGCTTTTATGCTATGTATGAATGATTTCTTATTGAATGTTTGAAATCTGAGAGAGAGAGAGAGAGTCAAGGGAAATGAGTTTCAATTGTTTCTCTATCTAAGCAAGAGTTCCTGCAAGGAGTGTAGTTGAATTTTCCGCAAGGAGTGCGTTGACAAAGGGTTCATAGGTTCATCCCTGAAAGCTCATATAAGATAACTTTTGTTCTCATCCCCTCAGAAGTGCAGTTGGGCACAGGAGCCATGCAAGGTGTGCACAGGCCGAGTAGAGGTTCAGGTTTGGTAACATGAATGATTTGTTGAGAGACTGCTACTACAAGAGTGCGCAGAGTTGAGGGAATTTCAACACTTGGAAGTGTTTGGAGGTCTGCCGCAAGGAGTGCATGTAGGAGTCTTCTTCAAGACTCAGAGTTGGAGAAAGCTCAGGAAGTATAAAGCCTTCAAAATTGTCGAAGGAACCACAGGCAGTTTGTGCATTGAAAATAGTGAGAAGGCGTTGCAAGTGGGGTCACAGGTAGTTGAGTACCATGGGAAAACCACTTGGTAAGAAGTTGCAGAAGTCCTTGTGAAGGAAAGAAACAGACGGTCGTAATTCTCTGTGGAGAATTTGCGAAGTCCCGTGAGTCATCAAATCTCACGGAGGAGAAGGGGAGTTACGGTGAGTGTTTTTGAGGGGTTCAAGCTCAGAGGGAGTAGAACTATAGACTCAATCCAACAGGAGCTGTCATATTTTACAATGGATTCCTATTTCAGGTTTTCGCGAGTGGAAGTTTTGAAATCTTGGCCACAGGACTTGCGAAATCACAAAATGCGAAGTCCCAATGGGCCGAAAGGAGCATGTGGGCCATAGGAATAAGTAGGGTAGACAGGTGGAGTACTATTGACATGGAAGTCAAACTCCAATGACCATTTCAGGGTTTTGTGGGGTGAAGACCTGAATTCTTTGCATTAGGATTCACAAAATTGCGATGTCGAAAGTCCCGACAGAATGAAGGGCTGTTGAAAAGTCAAATCTTGCAAGTGCATCAGAGTTTCGGTAGATCAGGTTTTGGGAATCGAGGGAATGAGTTGCTTGACATCGCAACCACTGAAATCATGATAAGGATAAATATAAAATAGAGAGAGAAAAGGTCAAGTGTTGACTGTTTTTGGGTTTTCGGAGATTGAGAGACAATGCGCTTGATCACCAGATTCATGAAGGTGCGAAGTTTGATCTCCCGAAGTATAAGGGGGAAATTTCTCGAAGTTAATTGTGGGTGCAGATTTCCCGAAAGGGAAATAGAGGAGCCATTTCCGAAAGCTCTTCGGGCTAGTGTAGGAAGAAAGATCCTGAGTATGTGACCTTCCGACCTGCAGGTTGAGGAGGGCTTGTGTGCATCAACCTCACATTCTTGTGCATGTCCCTGAGAACTTGAGTTCACACATGTTATCACCATTTTGAACATCATTGCATAATTCATGATAAAGTCATGCAGGTTTTCACCTTCAATTGTTATCATTGCTGGATGATGGGTGATTATCACTAAAGGAAGTAAAGTAAATCAAATTAAAAGATACATTTGACCCAACATTTTTAGCAGAGACACTTAGAATAAGATGGTTTCTCCCCAAGATCACTGGACTATGAACAGAACAAAGCCACAGGGGTTCTAACTATTTGAATCTGTTCCAGAAATTAGAGACATTTTCATCAAGGCAGAATGGTTTGATTTCATCTATGCTTTCGAAGGAAACCACACTATATTGGCCCTACTATTTGTAAAAAAGTTCAATGGGTTTCAGACCTAGATCGGGGACACCATAATTCATATCATAGAGCATTTTATTGGCGTGGCATGTGCTCTCCTGATTAGTGGGGGGAGATGGTTCAAAAATGGAAAATTGCCAACAGACCTCTGTAACAAATTCCTGGTGTCATAATACTAAAACCTTGATTGGAGTCATTGTATTTCAATTATGTGGATTAAATATGAATGGCAGGGCATCCTCACCGCAATCCAAAGGTATATTACAATTGAAGTCCATTTTTCTATTGCACACTATTATCACCTTTGTTTCCTTATTCACTTAAGTGGTGATAAATAATTAAACCTCCCTTTTTATTTGCTCAAAAGTTTAACAAAAATGTCTAGAAGGGTCCAGAGTCACCCTGAATATGCTCACATACATTTATATCACCAGGTTTTTATAAATATATTGGTTCTCTTTTCTTTAAATGAAATATGAATTCCCTGGGAATATTTTCTATAGTCTATAGGGTTACATGAAGGAGGACAAGAAACTGATCAACAACAAGAGGAACAAGAAGCTGATCGATAGTCAAAAAAAGCAAAGAAATGAGGGTAACCAATAAATGAGGGTTTCTCCTGAACCTGGATCCTCTTCAAAATATACCCAACAAACTAGGAATAAGAAAACTACACCTATGAAGGGGGGAACCCAATATAAAAGGGCCAAATCAATTACTCCAACAAAAGAGAGATCCCTCGAATGCGGTTAATATCATCAAAAACAAAACAAAGAGGAGGAGATCATCAAGGTTTGTATCAAACAACAAGAGAAACATGTCACTCCACCAAGTCCATTGTCACCTAAGCATTCCAAAGATGATCTTGTGACCACAACCATGGAACAAGATAAAACTCCCAGGACAAAAACAAGGAGTCAAGGGAAAAGTAAACAACATAGTCTTGAGATTGTTGCTGCGGAATTTGTGTGTATGGAAACCTTGATTAAGGAATCCCTTGAAGCCAATTAGAATAGAAAGAGAAAAGGGAACTAGGACCCTGAAATTCTTAGTAAGCCTAACAGAAAAACTAGGATCACCAATCAATTAAGATTGAATTCCAAGGAAATTTTTAATCCATCCTTAAAAGACCAACAACCCATAATAATTGAGGATGAGGAAACTGAAGAGGACATATCTGGATTTTCCACTATGGAGGGGATGTATATCCAAACATTGGAAAGGATGAAGGGTGATAAGGCAAGGAAAAAATATAAATGGGAGACCTCAGGGATAAGGTATGATGTTGTGAAGAAAAATTACCCTACAGACTTGGATTTAGAAGAAAATGTAATGGACCTGGGCCTAGATCCTGAGCAATACTATGATGGCATAACCCCATATACAAAGCTAGTTTATGAGCAAGTTTCACATGACACCAAACAAATATTAAAGAAAAAATACCGAAGATGCAGGAACCTGTCAGGGAGACACATGAAAAAAATTCCAAGGTAGCACCCAGATATGAGATGAGGCCAAGAAAAACTAAGTTGTCCATTGACCTTAACAAATATTCCATAGAGGAAGAATAGGGGCTAAAGGATAGAAGTAAGGTACGAATCTTGATTAAACCAAAGGTTGAATCTAACATAGGTATATATGACATCCACCAGGTACAAATGACGAAGCAACAAATTCATAGTTCACAGCAACATAAGCAATATCTGGAAATGCAACATACTAAGCTACACAAGAAATACCAGAAGCTGGAAAGGAAGCATCAGAAAACATGCTTGTTCTTGAAAGAGATAATCTAAGAGGTCTATTGCAGTTAGAGGAGACGTAGTTCAGGAATTATGCCATCTGATACACCTGTGTTCCAGTTTGGTCTCTAGTTGGAGTGTATATGGGAACCCATGCATAGTCACTTGCTAGCTACAACTTTCAAATTTTTTTGTTAGTAGATATACTACTTCAGTTGTCAACAATAGTTATAATTGTGCTCATTGTGTTTTGTTGTTTTAGTTTAAGATATTGTTTTCAAGTGTAATAAGTGGTCATTTTATTTTGATATGAACCATGTTTTTGTTAAGGTCGAGTTAAAAGGAAGTCATGACTGATACTTCCAATTAAATACACTCAAGTCAAAGAAATGTTTTCATATTGTAATGAAGGAGTGACAGTCAAGTGTTTACAGAGTCTAGTTGTTATGTGAAGTTGAAATTTTGTTTTAGATCCTAGATAGATGGTTGAAACCCTCGTGGGAAAGAGATAAATAGACAGACTTTTGAATGTCATGGATTCATTTTTAGGGAGATCAAGCATTAGAATTTTGGTTGGAATTGAAGCATAAGACTGTAATGTTTCCTATCTGGTGAATATAAGTTTTGGTGACAACTTGTGTTTTTCTTCTCAAATCTTTGTGTGCTCTTAATCTTATCTTGATGCAATTTGGAAAAGTATGCAATGTGTAGTTTCCTTTCCTTTTAACTACTTCTTCAATGAAATGTTTATTGCTATGCAACCAGGTTTCAACTATTGTTTGCAGTAGATAGTTTGTTGTATTACAACCTTGTTTGGATAATTTGTGTAAAGATACATGTTTTAGATCTAGAATATTATTTCAAGTCTGAGTTTTCATACAACAAGTAACAATTGAATTCTTGCTTGTATTTCCTTGTTTTATTCTCATGTCTTTACCTGCTCACCAAGTTTCATGCCATCAGCTAAGGGAAACCCTACAATGACATTTTTGAAAAATCTAACCAAGCCTCTACCCTTGGAAACCTATGTCTCAACTGACCAACAAATCTAATTCATAAAAAAAAAAGTTTTCAATACTTGAGGTGGTGTAGCTCTTCCCTTTAGTAGTCATATGCACACCTTAGGACCAACAATTGTAGAGAATAATTCTTGTGGGTTTTATTTTAATGAAAATCTTAGTCCAATAAACAATATCAGAGCCAGGTTTTGATTTTGAAACTCACCCGACATGTGCTGGGGGGAATACTGTTGGACATTGGGTTCAATTCTTCCCACGAGTTTCACGACATGGGTTAACCCCCTCTCATGTATCCTTACTCTGGTGATTATGAAGGAGACTAATTCCTATGGGTTTTGGTCTAACGACAATCATATTCCAACAAGGAGACCAAAATTTGTCCAATCGATAATATCCTAAAGGTCAATGATATTTTCCCCATATCTTATGAAGGAAATGAATGATTCCCTGTAGGCAGATATTTTAGAGGGGGGAGTTATATCAACCCTATTTTCTTTCCAAAATAGTAAGATTCCTAGTCCCGATGGTCTTACCCTATAATTTTTTCTGGGCTTCTATGATTTGCTAAAAACTGATTTAAATAAGGTGGTTCAATAATCTCATAGATCGAGAAACATTCTTGGTTCATTCAATGCGACTTTTCTTACATTACTTGCAAAGAAAAAAGTTGCAGTTTCCTTCAAGGATTTCAAACCCATTTATTATTGGAATCTTATCTATAAACTTATATCCAAGATTATAGCTCATAGGCTCAATCCAATCCTAAGTGATATCACATTGGAAGAGAAATTTTGGTTCCTCCATAAGAGACAAATTCATGATGTAGTGGTGCTAGCCCAAGAAGCCACGCTCTCTATCAAGTCCCAAAATATTTTTTCTATTATTATGAAATTATATCTTTCGAAAGCCTATAATAATTTAGCTAGGTGTTTCAGAGTCTTTCTCTAATCTGAATGGGGATGAACTTGGCTACTATCAATTGGATAATGGGGTGTATTGAACTAGTGACCTTTGTTGTTCTTATACATGGCTCTCCTTCACTATTGTTTTTCTATTTGAGGGGATTTGACAAGGATTCCCCTTGTATCCTTTCCTTTTTCTTATTGTTTTTGAGGGTTTAAACAAGCTAATAATGAATGCAAAAAGGAGAGGGATCTTGAAAGAAATTAAAATTTCACTTGCTGATTTTTTAACTCATTTTCTTTTCATTGACGATGTAATGATATTTGGTGTAGGATCTATGTAGGAATTCCAAACTATTAGAGATATATTGTATTTTTTATGTTTATCCACATGGATGCAAATTAGTATGACATAGTCAAATTTGTTATTTATCTCTTTGTGTGATGATGTTCTAGGTCAATTGGATATTTTTCTCCCCTTTTCTCGCAAAATTATTGAATAAGGGATAAAGTATCTTGGTTTCAAGCTCAATCCAAATGCTTACTCAATGGACAATTGGATGTGACTATTGAAGAACATTAAATTGAGAATATTTCTTTGGGTCCATCACTAGTTTTCAAGAGGAGGTCGACCAATGCTTCTAAATTCGGTTCTCGGTAGCATCCCTGTGTATTGGGCATGAATCACAAAAATTCCCAAGGGAATTTTATCTAAAATGAGGAAAGCTTGATTCCACTTTCTTTAGTTAGATAAAAATGAAGTTGATGGCATTCCTCTTTTCAAGTGGTCATGCATCGCAATGCCAAAGGAGTTGGGGGATATATAATTTTTTTGGTTTAGCAAAGATTTAGCTACTAAGAGATTATAGAGACCCCTTCACAACAAAATTCTTTGAGGAAAAGTGATGTTATCAAATTACTTAGCAGGTTTGATGATTAAAGAATGCTTTTGAATGCCAAGGAATCCTGTGATCAATAGTTCAATTGTATGGAAAGTGTTGGTTGATTCTTTTCCTCTCATTGAAGATTGGAATGTGTGGCATATCAAAAATGAAAAAGTGTGTAAATTGAGGAGGATCCTTGGGTTGGTGTGAAAAACGTGTTTAAATTTTCTGAGAATCTAGTCTTTGTACTTTGCAATCAAGGTATTTTCTCTCTTTGGGATGAAAAAGTGCAAGGTTTGGATCTCACAACTCGGAGTGAATGGAAATCGATAGAAGTGTTGGGATTAGCCGAGGACCAAGTGGAGGAATGGAGTTATTATGTGGGGAATCTTAGATCCAATTTTATTTTCATCCAAGAAGATTAGGTAGATTCCCTTTGTTGGTCAATGAGCACACAGTTTAGAAAGTATACAACTAAGTTAGGTTATAAAGCCTTGGAATAAGGAGCCTTTTCGAGTGAGAAGCAGTGGTGGTGGCCAATATTATGACACATGCAAGCTCCTTTAAAGACAAATATTGTATTATGGTTGTCTCTTAATAAAAAGATCCTAACTTGGGATATTGATCTCGTTAGAGGTTGGGTTGGGTCTAATAGATGTTCTCTTTGTAGAAGCAATGAATAATCCTCATCTCATATGTTCGTCCACTATTCTTATGCAATCCAAATTGGATCATTATATTGTTTTTCATCTATCTTGATGCTTTAAAAGTGGAAAAAATTAGGGGAATCAACTTTCATGGTCATTTTAATGGCAGGGCCTGGTTTGGAAAAATTGGGTTTGAAACCTTCAAGAACCATTTTGAGGCATTAAATGACATGTTTTGGGGTCAAAACTTTCCTAGCAGTAGCTCAAACCCCGTGATGATATCCTGCTTGTACTTGGAATTATCCTGTTGAAGGATGTCATGAACGTGTTGTTGGAGGTGTTGGATCCATTCAATAAATATGGTTGCATAATCTTTCTTGGTTTGAGTTTGGGAGAAATATGTCGGTGAAGATGCATTAGGAATAGATATATCAATGGGGGATAATGGTTGGAACCCCAAGCATGCCTAAAAAAATTGTGGCCAATAGAGCTATGAAGGGATCTATTATAGTTATGTTGAACATATGGAATAATCACATTCTCTGGAAACAAGCATCTATAGATTGGACCATTGTGAAAGGGAGCATTAGACACCAAGTCAATGGAATGCTTGAATTAACAATGTAGAGGCACCCTCGTAGGTGAAAATATATCTTTGTAATCTTATATAATATTGTAGACTTTCTTATTTTGTATATAAAAGTATTGGGATGAGGTCATGGTGGTTGTAGTGACCTTCTATTCACCTTCTACATGGATCGTGAAGAGGGAAAACTTTATGGTCTGAGAGATTACTTTGCAACATTTTTTTTTCAAGATCAATGAAATGTAAGTAGTCATAACCACCTCTGGTATCTTGTACAACTTACCCCTAAGAGTAACAATGACACTACGAGGACAAGACTCATAAACAATGTGACATTTCCACATATATGGTTGTCCTAAAAGAACATCACAAACTTAAAGTGGAGAAAAATCACATAATATCTCATATTTTAAGGGCTTGATGTCATAGGATAAGTGACACTATTCGCTGACATGAAGGTCTCATCCCTGGCTCAACCAATCAATGGTGTATGGTTGGGTGTGTTGCATCATCAACAAATTCAATATCTTAATAACCTCGATCAATATTAGGTTCTTTTGGCTCCTACTGTCAATAATGAAATGTAGTGGGGTCCCCTTCACCCACATCTATGAATGGAAGAGGTGCTACCCCTCCTCAAGATCTTATGAAATTTCTGGTTGTATATTTGCAGTTGCGATGTTAGAAATGGGTTCTACATCAATGATCCACTTTCCTTGTTCTAAATCTAAGTCTAAATTAGGGTTTAACTCTTTTTACTTAATATCAAAAAATAATTACTTCTTTGAGTGACATTCATCAGTGTTGTTCCAAGGGATTTTTTGGAACTCACACCACTTTATAGTGTCCTTCTTTGTCTTCCATTACCCTTCTTTTCCCACATATTGGAATGATTTTCTTGAGTTTGGCCTTCCTTTCTATGTCCCTTATTCTATGAGTTAGGGCCTCCTTTTCCATGATTACGTTGTTGTATATTTTCAAAATTGAACTCTCTCTTATTTCATTCCTTAAATTTTTGTTCAATTTTGACAACATATCGATAAAAAACTCCAAGTGAGGAAATTTCCAAGAAATCCATCTCTATTTGGATGTACCTATGTAGGCCACTATATAATTTAGAATCAGGTGTCTCTCAGAATCTTGAATACGCAACTTTGAGTGCATGGTATGAAATATGTTGGTATAATCTCACACTGTCTAGTCTCTCTCCTAATGTAGAGCCATCTGTCTCATATACTAGTCATCATAGCTTCCAACAGGGTAGAAATCCTCCTTAAGGGAATCCACAAAGGATTACTAGGTGGTTTCTCTCCAAATTGGCATATATTCATTCGCAGTGTGCCTCTTCCAGTAGCCTTCCCACTAAGCTTTGACATGGGGAAGTGATTTAAGGAGAATGAAGGTGATATTTTCACCATCAATTTTGTTTTGGACAGAGTAATAAGATTCTAGTAGATTCAACCATTTATATAGAGCATCTACATCTATCTAGCCTTCAAATAAGGGGATACCAAAATAAACTTGTACCTTGAAGGGAATCACACCTTCAAAATGAATTCTTTTTGAAGATGCCTCAACCACCATTGATAGTCATCAAATGATATGAGTGAAATTTTCCATCATCTTGTTCCTCTGTCATGTGAGGGATTCCTCAAAAAACATCTTGAAAGGATCTCCTTATCTATCATCGCTCTTTTCTTTCACCATAGGAGGTCACTTGGGCTAGAAATATAGGTCATCCCCAAGATAAACTAACTCAATACCCAACTCTCTATACCCTAACCTCATCGGGGACATGCACGAAAAAATAAAAAGGAACACAAATCTCTAATACCACTTATCCAGATTATGTTGAGAAAGAAATGAGATATACACAAAAATACACTAGAGAGCACAAAAATAGTGTGAAACCGAACTTCTATTAATGAATAAAATAAAAAAACACTATAGAAAATGAACATGCTAGAATGGTGGTATCTTATCTATAAAAAGAAAGATATTTCAACTACGTTCATTCACAATAAGAATTACATCAAACTCCATTACATGCTCAAAGGACCTCCTTCACCTCGATTATATATGAGAGAATGAGAGGAGAATAATTCCAATGATGCACATGGGATAAATTGTTCTAATTTTACAAAATTCCATAGGCATGTAAAACACTAGGACTTACTGGGAGGTCATCCATCCTAATACCACTCTATCCCAAGCACACTTAACTACAGAGTTTTGATGGGATCCATTGCATTAACATTGTAGGAATCATTACATTATGGTTGTAATTAACAAATGGAGATGATATTATAGTACATTCCCCATCAATAGGGTGAAGATCGTGGTTTATCAAAACCACATGCTCAAATAAATGACTCAGTGGAAAAGGTGGATGTACACCGATATTCACCTGGATCAATACCTTTCCAATGGTGCAAAAATAACATCAATAAGAGATTGTATGCAAATGCTATGCCTCTCACAAGTTGACCTATTGTGTTGACCACCATGGCACCAGGGGATGCTATGTTATCCCCTGTTACTCATGCATATGGGGCTAGCCACGTGAGGTATTTCAAGAAGATTCTAGAAGGTCCAAAACCTTATCACAATTGAGGGTTGAGTAAGTCAAAACCATAACCCTAGATGACTATTGGGATATGTTAAATACTGGGATGCTAGGAGGAGAAGGGGTTCCATTCTATGTTATTATATTTTGTTCCATAACATAGGGGGTTAATTTTCTATAGCATCCTAACATACCACAGGTCTCAGGTGACTCCATAGAGAGTGCCCTCTCCTTTGTACTTGCATTATTTCCATACCAAAGGAAGGAGAGCATATTATCCTCACCTTTTATCTAGGTTTTCGCATGTAAGGGTTTCCTAGAGAAACACTTTGTTTTATGTTTTGGATGGTGTGTGATTTTATTTTACTATTCTCTATTTTTTTCTTATTTCAGATATGTCATGCATAAGCATAAAATCAGTAACTAAATATTCCATAATCTAAAGGAATTCAACCTTCATAATATATATTTCAGTTTTATTTATTAGATCTATTGTGACGATATATTCCAGTGGAATATACACGACATTTTACAGATCATATTGGTACTTGTGCAAAGTTTTCATGGATCCAAAAATAGGTTTAAGAAGAAAGTTGTAGAACCATAGACATGGGAGACGAGCCTTCTCATAACAACCCTTGGCATATGTTAGAGGAGAGATTTGCGACGCTGGAAGACCAAGTTGCCGACATATGTCACAATATATCCTTCCTCGTGGTGGCTTTTGTTGGATTACTGAGAGGGGGGGGTGAATCAGTAATAGAGAAATTTAATCCTTTTTAACCATATAATCCAAGTGTTATATCAATATATCATTATCATCCAATAATTCCAGAGTAAATATGCAATGAACAAATGAAAAATCATACACATGCACAGTACACCAGTGTTTTATGTGGAAACCCAAAGTGGGATAAAACCACATAATGTTTTTTTCTTATATGTCTTGAAGAATTACATTCATTGGAAGCACCAACTTCCTTTTTTTCCAGCTGCAACTGGAAGGAGACTCCAACCCCCTAGTTTCTTAGGTTACAACATGAGGGAAGCTCCAACTACCCAATTCTCTGGCTACAACCAGAAAGAGGCTACAACCCCCTATGTTCTCCGACTACAACCAGAAGGTGGCTACAACCACCCGTCCTTGCCCCGTCCAACCTCCCTAACATATAAGTAGAATGATGGAACCACTATCACACTATGGAACCACTATCACACTAACAACCCTTGACATATGGTAGAGGAGAGATTTGTGAGCCTAGAAGACCAAGTTACCGACATATGTCAC
>ML776850.1:1500751-1519788 GCA_009831015.1 Picea engelmannii | reverse complement strand
GTCGGGAACATATCGTGACCGTCGGATTTCCTAACTACAAATGCATACTAATGCATACTAAAGAAACACACTTTTACCTAACGACATATTAGACCAAGTAGATCTTAACTAACTCCTAAGTGTCTAAATATCCTAACAGAGGAGTTATGTGACGTTCCACCTACCACCAGAAATGGAATGACATGTAATATCCATCTAGAATAGTATTACCTTCAAATATATTAAAAATCATACCATTATACATGAAACAACCTTGGGTCCGTTACCCAAACCTTTGTGCTACCGGACTTTCTCCAAGCGTTGACATCAATCACTAAGGGTTGGAATCAATCTACAATATCACTCTCCAATGGCTGACATCAATGAAAACCAACAATCCATATCAACTATCCATCAACCTAAGCTAATCGTCTGACAATCTCCCCCTTTGACATTGATGGAAACACCAACATTGATGACAACACTTAGCCATGATAACATTCATGCTTATACTCTTCATCAATGTTTCTATCTCTCCCCTTTTGACATCAATGGAAAAGGGTATCTCCCTTTGGGGATACTCCCTCTGACTGAACTCTCCTTAGGGCTGCTCCCCCTGTCCACGTGCCTTTGATTTTTATTTGTGTTTATAAGCCTCTGATTACTCTCTTTCCCTTCATATGAATAATATCTCCCCCTTTGAAAAAGGGTATCACTCTGAAGTCATATCGCTCATTCTTCCCTTGTGACAATCACTCCCCTTGGAAACATGCCTCTATGCTCTCTCTCCAAGCATTTACCTTTGCATCTAATAAATATCTCCCCCCTTTGTCCTATTTATGGTGCTTCCTTGTGTACATCTAAGACATATAAGATAAACATTCAAAAGCATTCATTTTGGAGTAGAAATTACTCCTAGTCTCTGGCGAAGATACTCAATGGCTTCTCGGGGAAGAGGTTTTGTAAAGATGTATGCCACTTGTTCTTTTGTTCCCACATATTCAAATATGATGTTCTTCTCTACAACATGTTCCTGTAGAAAGTGATACTTGATTGGAATGTTCTTCATCTTGGAGTGCATCACCGGGTTTTTTGAGATATTGTTGGCACTTGTATTATCACAATAGATTGGAATGGGATCATCATAATCAACCTGTATATCTGTCAAAGTTTGTTTCATCCATAGAAATTGTGTACAACATGTTTCTACTGCAATATACTCTACCTCGACTATAGATAAGGATATTGATGATTGCTTATTGCTTAGCCAAGATACTAAACACTCACCCAAGTAGAACGTTGCTCCACTAGTGCTTCATCGGTCATCAATGCAACCTGCCCAATCTACATTTGTGTAGGCAATAAGTGATAGATCCTTTCCTTTTAGATACCATAATCCAAACTCTTATGTTCCTTTGAGATATATGAAAATACTCTTCACTGCTAATACATGTGATTCCTTTGGTGCTGCTTGAAATCATGCCACCTGTCCAACTGCCTGAATTACATCTGGTCTTGATGCTCTCACATATAGCAAGCTACCAATCATTGACTTGTATTTCCTCTGGTATGTATACTTTGAATCATCATCTTTTCTCAACTTGCAACTAGTTTGCAATCTTCCATTCCGAACCTCTTTAGCATTTCTATGATATACTTAGTTTGAGAAATAAAAATTCCTTGGTTTCTTTGACATATATGAAGACCCAAAAAGAAGGATAGTCCTCCAATTAATGACATTTCAAATTCATTTTTCATATCCTTTGCAAATTTCTGGCTTAGCTTGTCATTAGTACTTCCAAAACAATATCATAAACATAAATTTCAATTAATAAAATATTACCTTTAGTTACCTTGATGTAGAGGTTGTTTTCTACGCTTCCTTTCCATAGTTCGTAGGGATTTTTGTCATTGTTGTTTCTGAGCATTACTATGTTTTGAATGTGAACTGATGTATGCACTGCATGTGTCCAAAACACATCTTTCAATTTGGAATCCATTAGCATTGTTTGAGTCATTTCATGTGTAATTATCAATGTTCCTTTGTCTCTGAACCACTCTCTGAAACAATCTATGAATCCATGATCTCGTCCACTATCATATATTTGTCCAAACCTACTAAGTGTTCTTAAAAATCCATCTCTGTCCATACTGTCCAAGACTCTACTTGCACAAATGTCAATAATGCTAACCCATTTATCACTATACTATCATGAAGTCTTGATTAATCTATCAAACTGTACTTCTTCTAACTGATTGCTATGAATATTTCTTCTCAAACTCTGCAAGCTGCTCGAAGGATGGTTCTTTGGTCTGTCACAACTATCACATAGACTCCCCCCTATCTAATATTCATATTACTTGGGAGTCTCTAAGCTAGATGGCTTAGAAAAATTCCTTCTCTGATGTGTATTCATCATCATATTCATTGGTAGATTCATTATCTCTCTGAGCTCTGACTTCTTTCTTTCTATCTGTGGATTCATCTTTCACTACAATGCCTGAAAGTACAATCTCTTGAACCTGTTCCTTATTTACATATCCTTCCTTTGTTTCATTTATTTTCCAAACCTTTCTGTATATGACATCTTTCCTTTTCTTTGTAGAATTTTCTTCATCTTGTTTTATTGCCAACATTGCGATCTCTGGTACCTTGTCTTTGTTCATATGTTCTTCCTGTTTTCTTATCCATACTTTCTTATATCTGATATCAATATTCTCTTTCATGGAAGTATCAATCATGCTTGTACAATCCCTGGCCATGTGTCCATAGTTATGACATTTGTAACACTCAATGTTACGTGCGACCACATAGGCACTTCTTTCTTGAACATTTATTTTATAATCCCTACAATCTGCAACTTTATGTCTAAAGTTAGTACAATACAAACAATTACCATAAAATAAATTTGCATACCCGAGAGTGAATGATATTATTTGTGGCGTAGTCCTTCTGAATTTTTGCCTTGAATAATCATGATAATTATTGAAGTTTCTTTGTGGCTTGAACATGGATGGTCTTCTTGAATATGTATTGTTGGCACAGGGGAAGACCCGGGGTTCAACGCTTCAACAATGCACCAACAAAACCCTAACTACAGACCCTTTCAACAACACCTACAAAGAAGATGAAGTCTCACTCGAGGTAGAGGAAGGGGTGGTTGTAGGACTCAAGTTTCTACAACCTAGATGGGACATAGATATATGATTACATCACTCTAACAAAGCACTTATAAATTATCATTCATTGGTATTGAACCCTTATTCACATCACAGGAAGAAACCCTAATTCTAGAGCAACACAATATTCAACAAGATCTAAAACATTCAAGCACATAACATATAGAAATAGATCAGATCTAGCATTCATTCACATCACTAAGAACTAATCTACTATATCATATGAATCTAACATACATAAATATAATCAACACTAAGCATAAATCACATCAATCACACAAAGCAACCATAACACAGGATATACGTGGTTCACCCCCAGCGTGGGACTATGTCCACCAACTCTTCTTCTTCTTTATTATCTTCTGTCAATATTATTACATGTACAGAGACACAAATCCAACTCCTCATAGGACAAGAGATCTACATGCACCTCACCAAATCCTCCTTCCTCGAGTTAGGTCACTGCACACAACCTTATTACAATCACTTGCACTTAGCTCTGCAAGTTCTCAACACACAGTATGCACAGAGCTAACTCAATCACATATATCCAACTACTTGCATTGATTTCACTTAGGACAACATCACTTATATCCCCTTACTTACATTGCCTAGATTTCTTTTTATACATTACAAAATGGGGCTACACATGGGTAAAACCCATGGGCTGACATCCTATACCAGTTACATAAACCCTAACTCAAAAAGTGCACAAAAGGTGGAGAGATCCCATGAACTCCACTTCGCTTGGCTCTCCGTCTTAGACCAGCCTGTCGAAGTCCCAAAATTGGTCAATCATGACCAGCGTTTCCACCAAACCTAGTCAAGAGACAACAGGCCCCCAACACTCACCTGTGACTCATCCCGAGTCACTCTGATTTGGGTAATTCTGCCTCAAACACCTTGAGCTACTTCAACCTGTTGCTTCGCCAAAGCCTCCTGCTCGATGAACTCTTGAATAAATTTCTCAGTCACCGGTCCTTCCAAGTGCTATTCTACCATGGTGACTACTTGTTCAAGCTATGCACCTTATCCTTCAATTTCCTCAAAAAGTGTGCAAGCTTCATCCTGCACCGGCTGGAGCCTCTGGGTCACTTCCATGACTTTACTTTGGATGGAATGGACCTGTTATTAGACCATGCACTGTTCCTGGGACGTTTTCATTCTCTTGACTACTGATAGTGGATTGAACTATGCTTGCACTGTTTCTGCTTGCTGCTTCACTTTCTAGAGTTGTGACTCCAATGTTTTTAGTTCATGGTCCTCTGGAAGGAACTCGTAGGTCTACACACTTCAAATTCTAAGCTATTTTCATTCCAAGGCTAATGCCTTGATTCTCTCAACTGCGCTCCTGGCAGTTTCCTCTCTCTAATCTCACACTTCCTGAGGAGTGATTAGCAATGCTTTTAACTCCAGTTCTGCTACTCTCTGTTGAATCTACTGAATGTATTCAGCAAGCTTCGCCACTTGACTCTCCATTGGGTCTTCTTCTATCTGTGCTAGGCCTATCACAAAGTGAAGTGCTTTGGTGACTTCTTCTTTAACTCCAATCTTCTCCATGAGTAGTTGTTCTTTCTCCTTCTGGATTTGCGCTCTATCCTTTGCAAACTTCACTTGGAGGTCGTCTTTTTTCTGCTATGCAACCCGTCGTTGCTCCAGGTATTCCTATTTTTCTTGCTTCAAGGCCTCTGTGGCCTATTTTTTTTTCCTCCTGGACATGACGAAGGTGAGCTTTGGTCGAGTCTGCTAATTTGCATAGTTGGGTAGGCTCATCTCCCAACTCAATTCCTTCAGATGATGATGGCGTATTAGACACTACGCGGCTGGAGTAGAGGGATTGTTGTACCCCTTTCAATTTTTCTTTGATACTATCATACACGGTCTCTTATTTTTCTTTCTTGCACTGTAAAATATCCTCTGAAGTATCTGATACAACGATGATGATGAGGTCAATATCATCCATCGTGAGCACAGTCTGCAACTTGGGCTTACTAGCTTTTGAATTCTTCCGTGATGAAGGCTTCATGGGGGAAAAATTTATTTTCTTGGATGTCTCAGCCTCATCAATGGGATCCTTAGGTGGTGTTACTTCACCCTGCTTATGCTTGTCTTCTTCCCCATTGTCCTCTTCTTTATCTACCTTTTCACCCCCTCCCCCTCCAGGTGAATCTGAAGTAGTATCTTCTGATGTTTTGTTCAGCTCCTGTACCTCTTCCTTCTTCTTCCCTCTATTGTTGTCGGGTGCATCATACTCTTTGCAAGTGACCACAAGACTTCAGATGAGGTCAGGGTCAGACAGTTCTTCCTAGTCGATTGATATAAGGAACTTTACAGGACAGTCCTTAGTTATCTCTTCCTTGTCCTCCATGTGATATTATAGTAGGATTGGATATGTTCTTTATGTATGTCTCCATGCATAGTGATATAAATAAAATGTCTATCTGCACGAAACTTTGCAATGGGCCTGAACTTGTGCAGGGTATTCGGCATCATGCGAGGGAAAGACTCAATGGTCCTCTTCAGCTGTAGATAATAGGTGTGGAACATCGTGTTTGACTTCCATTTCTTCTCCATGTCACTTGAATACTAGAGTGTAGTGAGCTTCACATCTAGTGGTTTAGATGGCTCAATTTCAGGGAAGGTCGCTCCTTATGACATCTCCCAAGCAATGAAGGTGATGAGGATCAACAACCAACTAAAATGGAACTCGTATTCCTAATCCTAAGCTTCACGATATTCTTTCTCTAATTGATTTACAAGGTATCTCACCTAGTTCATTTGTATCCCTTCCACACATTTTCCTGCGAGGTCGACGAAAAATCCCATGACCTGTGTGGGTCTGTTTTTCCTAACTAGATTACTAGAAATCAACTGGCAAGCTAGGCGCACTGCGCCATTATGTATGGAGGCTATCTTGTAGCTCCACTTCCCCTTCTCCACATCATCGTAGGTGTCTTTTATTTTCTATTCTAGGGCACGATCTGCAGCCTTTCCTGGGTAAAAGTCTTGTGGGTCTAGTCCTTTCATGCTTAATTTGGTGATCGTATGGATCAATGCTGGATCTACGATGATGTGTCTATCCAAACATAGATAGCCACCATGGAATCATGAAAGCAAGAGCTTAACGCACATGTTAACCTCTTGATGCCTTCCAAAGTGTGGTAACTTCATCACGTTGAGGATCATGGACCTTGCGAGGTCCATGGTCCACGATTGGGGGATTATCTTCAACTTCTTCCCCTTTGTCCTAGTCAAATACTTATGAGGTGAGAGCATGACATAGTTATTGCGGTATCCCAAGTTATAGTCGCTAATATTCAATGTTAGAATCCTCTCCAACTGCAGTTTGACTGCGCGTATCCCATTCAGGAGGTACGTAGTAATTAGCGTGTAGTCGAAGTCCCTTGGGACACTGCCATGACTCACTGTGCCATCCAAAGGTGGGATGTAGTCGCACATGATTGATGGGATGAGATTATCATTCTCCAAGTCATCACGATGCTTGTTTCGTTTCTCTATCGTAGCTTGGGATGGTCCAGATCCACGAGCACTCGAAGGGGATGCTTGCACTCCTCTCATTGACGAGGCTTGAACTCTTGTGGACATCACCTTCTCAGTCATGAGGTATATTAGGATTTCTTCGATGGGATTTTCTACTACACTAATGTCGTCTGACATGCACACTCAAGATTAGATATCTTAGGTCGATGATCAAATACTCAATGTAACAGAACAGGTGGTGAGGTCTCAATAGGCACATCGCGATAACAATGAATTCTCCATGGGCTCGGATACAATTCGCAAAAGTGTTCTCAGTGCAACATTTGACAGGATAAATAGACAACGTCATAATGGATTCCTCCAACAGACAATAAATCCTTCATCAATGTGATTCCATCTGTTAGGGAACAGTCTCTACGGTCCAATAGAGAACATTCTGGAAATAACTTCGTTTCTATCCATTCTGGAGTGTCGGTCTAATGGTCAGGATGCCTCCAACAATTATATCGCTCCACCATGGTGAAGTGCCAATCTGCACTGTTATGATATTCCGACGAGGTTCAAGTTCTGTATACCTTCCTTCTACAAAGTCCTTTTTGGCACCTCTTGAAATTTTTCTAGCTTAGCTTTCTTCCTAATGAGATTTCTAGCCTTCTTCCCTGTTATCTCAGTTACTGGGTTCCTCTTTCCATTCTGATTCTTATATGTACTTAACATAGTAAATTCATGCTAATGATATTCTTTCATAGGGTTCGAGGGTAATACTTATTCTCTTTTTGGAGTACATTCTCTGCTTTCCTGCATGGACATGTGTTTCAAGTCTTCCTATGTTCTTTCAACTTTGATAGTGAAGTCTCTAGCCCTAAGTATATTTGAATTGTCCTCATGCTCTTCTATTAAGCATGCTATTCTCCTAGCCATGAAATCCCTTAGTTCTTTCTTTTTCTTTTCTATAGCTTCCTCTTATTTTTTCCTTCTGACTTGATCTTTCTCAATCCAAGTTCTTCCTAGCAAAAGAGAAAATGGGGCACTGTTCTCAACAAACTTAATGACCTCAAATTCTTCCTCTGTCAAAGATCCATGAGCAGTCATAGGTATCTGGGTAAGTCTTCCACATAGGGTTATCAATTTTCCTTTAAACAATCCTATTCCTCCCAATGAAGGATTCATAGTTGGCTTTCCCAA
This sequence comes from Picea engelmannii, assembly GCA_009831015.1. Lineage (NCBI taxonomy): Eukaryota > Viridiplantae > Streptophyta > Pinopsida > Pinales > Pinaceae > Picea > Picea engelmannii. The sequence goes on along the minus strand of ML776850.1, from coordinate 1,511,943 downwards.
AATTTCCCAAGTTCTTTCTGTCATGATATTCACTTGTGTTTCTACATCCAATACATAGTCTATGTAGAAGTCTCCTATTCTTGTTTCTATGCACTCTTTCTCTTTTAAGATCTCTGATAATTTGATATCTCTATGATCATTAAGGGTTTCTTTCATCTGTAATAATATATCCTCTTATTCTTTTTGGTTTTTTAGCATATTCTTAGTATCTTGGCCTTCCTCAGGGTTTTCTTGTCTCGTGTTCATATTTTCAACTTTAGCAATCATTCTAGGGAAATCCATTACTTCATGGTCCATAGATTTACAACAAAGGAAAATAGAACCTCTACCAAGGCATTCCTTAGCAAGATGCCCCGATCTTCTGCAACTGTAACAAAGAGTTAATCCTCTCTTTCTCTTAAACGATCCCCAACCTTTCCTATACTGTGCACTGGGATCATAGTGATGAACCTGCAAAAAATTCTTTCTAGGATCTTTCATCCATTTGTTAGTCCAACAATTCTTTCTATGCATAGGAATAACATATCTTTCACTATTTCTATCAGATCTATTCATTTCAAATCTTCTTTATTCTAACTATGCCCTAGTTTTTAGACTAGGACAAAATCTATCAAACATACCTAGATCCATTATTTCGAAGAAAAATTTTCCACTTATCTTACCTTTATCAGACCACAAATATTTAATATCTTACCTCTTTTATTTAGATCGGATTCCTTTCTTAGCACAAATCTTCACAAGAAAAGTAGAATATTGCGCACTAGGGCAACAGATCTATGCACATAGCTTTCTCTTTTCTTCAGTTCCCAGTAATCCCAGTTTCAGGTCTCGACAACAGAACCAATTATTGGCATAGGGGCAGACCTAGGGTTCAACGCTTCAACAACGCACCAACAAAACCCTAACTACCAGCCATTTTGGCAACACCTGCGAAGCAAATGAAGTCTCACCCGAGGTTGAGGCAGGGGTGGTTATAGGACTCAATTGTATACAGCCTAGCTGGGACACAAATCTATGATTACAACACTCTAACAAAGCACTTAGTAGTTATCATTAATTGGTATTGAACCCTTATTCACATCGTAGGAAGAAACCCTAATTCCAGAGAAGTGCAGTATTCAACAAGATCTAACACATTCAAGAAATTAGCATATAGAAATAAATCATATCTAGCATTCATTCACATCACTAAGCACTAAGCTACTATATCAGATGCATCTAACATACATAAACATAATCAACACTAAGCATAAATCACATCAATCACACAAAGCAACCATAACATAGGATATATGTGGTTCACCCCCAGCATGGGGCTATGTCCACCAACTCTTCTTCTTCTTTATTTTCTTCTGTCAATCTTGTTACATACACATAGCCACAAATCCAACTCCGCATAGGACATGATATCTACATGCACCTCACCAGATCCTCCTTCCTCGAGTTAGGTCACTGCACACAACCTTATTACAATGAATTGTACTTAGCTCTGCAAGTTATCAACACACAGTATGCACAGATCTAACTCAATCACATAGATCCAACTACTTAGATTTCTTTCACTTATCACAACATCACTTAGATCCCCTTACTTACATTGCCTAGTTTCTATGTATACATTACAAAATCGGCCTAAACATGGGTAAAACCCATGGGTTGACATCCCATACCCGTTACATAAACCCTAAACCCAAAAATTGCACAAAAGGTGGAGAGATCCTGCGATTTATGCTTCACCTGGCGCTCCATCTTCAACCAGCCTATCGAAGTCTCAAAATTGGTCAAACATGACCAATGTTTCCACCAAACCTGGTCAAGGTCCAACATGTATCTTCAATAGTTTTCTTAGATTCTGTTTGACCATGATTCCTTCCTTAGAGTACTTCTACATAACTCTTTCTATGTTCTTCATTCTTCTTTTCTAGAAAACTAGAGTGCTTCTCTTCATTCTCTATAACTGATGTGGATGTTTCTATCTCTTCAACATTCTTGTTGAGCTTGATGATTTTACTTCTCAGTGTGACAACTTCTTCTTCAAGCTTCTCAACCTCTTCTTCTTTCTTCATTATCTAAGACTTCATGACTTCTTCTTTTCTTTTCTCTTCTTCAAGATGAAGTTTTAATGTGATTATTTCTTATCCAAGTCCTTTCTCTTCTTGACCAAACTCTGCCTCAAGATGGTTTAGATCATTATTTATTTCCTTAAGATGATGTATTAATATCTTCTCTCTCATTTCTACTTCTTCCTTATGTGCTGCTATGTTGGTTTCCAAACAATGATTTTGATATTCAAGATTTTCTTCGATCTTTCTGGCTTCTTCTAGATGAGTTCTTAAGTTCTCGATGATCTGTTGGGATTCTTCAAAAATGTGAACACTTTCCTTTTTTTCCAGCAATTCTTTCTTGAGTGAATTGTTTTATTCTCTTAATTCATCTAAAGAACTAATCAATTCTTCTTCATAATTGTCTTCCTTTTCAATTAGTTTTTTTGTCTCATTTCCTTCATGGAATTCTATTTCAATATGTCCACATTTTTCACAATTAAAACAAAACAACATAACTCTGGTGATTATGTACTCTTCATCTTTTGAATCTTCTTGACATGGTGAACATAATTCTTCTTGAGTTGTATCTGCATCTTCTTTGGCATTTTCTGAATCTGTGATGGGTGAAGAATATATGTCATGTAGCTTATCCAAAATTTATTTTGATGATGAACATTTACCAACCTTTTCTCTTACCAGATTAGGTAATCCTTCCCAGATGAAATCCATTTCTATTTTGTTATTCTTCCTCAATTCCTTCTTGGCTGCAGTCTTTTCCCTTTTTGAACTATCATATCCTGTAACGACTGATAGCCAAATATAATGTCCCTGTGCCTGTAAAAATACTTTCATCCTTATGCTCCACATATCATACTTAAATCCATTCTGACCATTAAAAATTGGTACTCCATTCTTAGAATAATCCATGATCTCCTTCCAGTGGTTAAACTTTTTCCTGAAGGAACCAACTATGATACCAATTGTTGGATTACTGAGAGGGGGGGTGAACCAGTAATAGAGAAATATAATCCTTTTTAACCATATAATCCAAGTGTTATATCAATGTATCGTTATCATCCAATAACTATAGAGTAAATAAGCAATGAACAAATGAACAATCATACACATACACAGTACACCAGTGTTTTATGTGGAAACCCAAAGCGGGAGAAAACCACACAATGATTTTTCTTATATGTCTTGAAGAATTACATTCATTGGAAGCACCGAATTCCTTGGTTTTCCAGTTGCAACTGGAAGGAGACTCCAACCCCCTAGTTTCTCAGGCTACAACTTGAGGGAACCTCCAACTCCCCAATTCTCTGGATACAACCAGAAGGAGGCCAAAACACCCTATGTTATCCAACTACAACCAGAAGGTGGTTACAACCACCTGTACTTTCCCCGTCCAACCGCCCTGATGTATAATTAGAATGATGGAACCACTTCCACACTATCACTGTGAGATATACTACTGTAAACCTGTACCAATTAACCTACAACAAATAACCTATACCAATAACCTGAACCATGCATCAACCATGCATCAACCTGTAATCAACCTGTACCATAAAAAAGTGCATCAACCATGCATCAACCTGTAATCAACCTGTACCATAAAAAAGTGCATCAACCATGCATCAACCTGTACAAACAACCTGTAATCAACCTGTACCATAAACACGTGCATCAACCATGCACCAACCTATACTTCAACCTCTACCATGAACAAGTGCATCAACCATGCACCGAACCTGTACAAATAACCTATCACAACAACGTGTCACGAAAACTTATCCAAACAACCTAACACAACAACTTGTCTTGTCAATATTATCAACCAAATCAAATCTACTCACCAAGATCAATCACCAAGACAAATCTCAAATATGTGCATCAACCAAGCATAACACAACAACTCATAGTAATCACCAAGATCAATATGTTCTTCTAATAATACAAGTATGCTACATCATCCATAAACCATGTGTCAACAATACTACTAACAAGTGCCTCCAACCATGTACCAAGTATGTACAAATCATGTATCAACTACTCATCAACTATGACTCATCAAGATGTACCAACATCATCGACTATACACCTCATGTATGTGCCAACTCATCAACTACTTGTCTCAACCATGTACCCGACATGTACCTCAACCAAATGCCCTCATCAATTTCATCATCCAAATATGATTTGTAACTATGTAATAGACCTGGTGTATATGATCACATACCTACAAACCTTACTTAACTTTAACAACAAGAGACTAGCATTTTCATCAAACGTTTCTTTAGTCTCACATGACTAGTTTTGGATTAGTCAACAACCCTAACTTGAAATAATCATAACTATGTACCTGTAATGAATAAAGATATGAAAATAGTACACAATGTTATTTAGTGTCTTTTATGCAATTCCTCCAAGTGTGAGTACTTGGAACCTCTCAGAAAATGAGTTATAACGAAAATGGCATACCTTTATGAATTCTGGCTTATTCTAGAGAACGAACTTGTAGAGAATGACCTGCATGGAATATTTTTTGAATCGATCTGAAAATGTTACAAAAAATACTAAATAATGTACTATAACCAACACATTTGTTCTTACTAAATTTGGATATGTTATGAAGAAGTTATGACATTTTTACCTGAAACACCTGTTTTAGACTAGTTTCAGGACTAGCCACAAACCCTATTTTCCACGGAGTGTAACTCCAAAAATACAATGACCCACAAGCTGAAATGTTTACCATGGATACTTGGATATGTTTCCTGAATTTCCTATCAATTTCACGGTATGAATCATTCTAGAATTTTTTTTATTGTGAAAATGGTGAGATGACCTGTAAATAACATACCTTAGAAAGCATCATCAAAATAATTTATCCTCCCTTGAATTCCTTCCTTCTTTTCTTCACCTTCCCTCTGAAATTATGCTTAGATATCCTTTGGTTACCTCAATCACCTATAGATATTCAATATTCTCAAGTGTGATATAAAATGAGAGAGCCTTGCCTCTTATTTATACTCTCCAAATATCTTCCTTAGAAGCATCTTCTAGGTCACTTAACCCATTTCTAGGTCACCTAACCTATTTCTAGGTCACTTAACCCATTTCTAGGTCACTTAACCTATTTTCCTCATTTTTAGGGTTAACCACTTTCCATAATTATAAATTTCTCCATTACTTTATAATTTAAATATTCCTCCTTGACTTTGTCACCTCACTTTATCATTTAAATAATCTTCTTTGATTTTGTCACTTCACTTTATTATTTAAATCATACTTCTTGATTTTGTCACTTTAATTTATCATTTAAATAATAATTTCTTCTTTGCAATCTCTTTGACTTCTTTGACCTTTTGGGGCTTCAAGCCAACATATGAGGGTCCTCCAACTTCATAAGGCCATAAATCTCAAACCGTGAGGAGTTATGTGGCGTTCCACATACCACCAGAAATGGTATGACATGTACTATCCATATAGAATATTATTCCCTGAAAATATCTCAAAATGCATACCATTATCCATCAAAAAAACTTGGGTCCATTACCCAAACATGGGTTCTCCAACTTGCCATGGCCATAACTCTCTAACCGTGAGGAGTTATGTGATGTTACACATACCCCCGGAAATGGAATGAAATGTAATATCCATATAGAATAGTATTACCTTCAAATATACTAAAACTCATGCCATTATACATGAAACAACTTTGGGTCCATTACCCAAACCTTTGTGCTACTAGAATTCGCTACCGGACTTTCTCCAAGGGCTGACATCAATCACTAAGGGTTGACATCAATCTACAATATCACTCTCCAATGGTTGACATCAATGACAACCAACAATCCATACAAACTATCCATCAACCTAAGCCAATTGTCTGACATCTCTAGCAAGCAATCTCAGAACATTTGGAAAAGTTGAAAGCTCAAACTCAAAGACTGGATCAAATGGGAAATCGGGAGATAATTAAGACCCAAAAAAAGAGTCCCAGAGATATCTCAAGGAAGAGAATCCGAGTTCCAATTCCATAAAACCTTCACATTCTTTATTCAATATAGAAGTGAAAGTGGACATAAATCCATACCAAGGTGAGATCGATGCATTAAAATTGAATCATTAGTTGTAGAAACTATAAGTTTATTTCATAATTCACCATATAAATGAGAAAAAAAAGATATCATTTTCCAAACTAAAGACCGACCATGCTTGAACCTAGTGGTAAAGTCACATAGAGACAATTAGTCTAGAGGGTGATCCACTAGTAACTAAGTGGGATGATTTCAAAACCCTCATCAATTCCCAGTTCTAACCTACTGGGTATGTAGAGGACCAATGGATTCAGTGGCACTATTTCAAGAAGAAGAAAGGTAGAGTGTAGTACAAGACTACACCACTGAGTTTAGAAACATGGCCATCGTGTTGGGTATCTCTCCCAAGAACCCATATGTAATCCTAAAGTATATGGGGATATGCATAGAAATATACGAAGGAAAGTGATGTTTTTAAATCCAAAGATAATGGATGAGGCATGTGTACTGGCACAATATTTGGAAAACATAAGCCACAAGAAAGTGTAGCCAAACAGTTCTAAGTAGAAAGATCATTAGGAAGCTTCCAAGGAGGGGAAGAAGAAGTGGAAATGGGGGAAGGATAAGAAGAAAAATCCAATGCACATCAGTTCAAGGATCCCAACAACCACTACAAATATTACAAAATTGATGGCCACAATGAGGAAACACATTGGAAACTACATCCATAGTTGAACCCAAAGAACCGCAAGAATGAAGAAAAGAAAAAGAATCTTCTTTCCATAGATTCGAGCAATTAGGTTGAAAGTAGCTCAGTTGTGGATGAGAATATTGTTTGCACATCAATGTAGAAGGAGGTGAATATGAGTATCCTTCATCACTAGGAAGAGAAGGAAATGACCAAACTCTTCCACATCAAGATTCAAGTCAGGAAGACCAAGATAAATTCTTTGTTAGACTCTGGTTCATAGTTTAATCTCATAGAAGCAGATCTAGTAAAAAATATTGGATTGGAGGATCATGATCATCCTAGCTCATATCCATTAGGATGGGTAAATAAGGATGGAGAGATCAAGGTAACATAACAATGTAAGATTAAATTTTCTATAAGTGTTGATTTTATTGATGAAGTGGAATTGGATGTGGTACCCCTGATGTATGTGGAGTAGTTTTTGGAAGCCCCTACATGTATATGAGAGATGCAATATTCATGTAGAAATCCAACCAATACCAACTAATAAAGGATGGAAATTTAGACATCATCAACAGACATAAATTCAAGTCAAATATCTCAGTAGTAAGTGCTAACCAATCCAAGAAGTTGATTAGTTCCAGTAAGAAATATGTTTTAGTTTTCCCAAGGGAAAATCAGTCTAGTGAAGAGTCATTAAAAGTAAAGACATCCCTAGAAGGGTGTACTAAGGAGTAGAAAATTGAATTAGAGGAGTTTCTAAAGGCACAAAGGGGAATTTTTGATGATCCTAAAGGGATACCACCTAAGAGGGAAGTGGAGCAAGAAATCCAATTATTGCCAAACTCTCCCTTGCCAAATATTGGGCTATATAGACAATCTGTTTTGGAAGTAAAAGAAGTAAACAAGCAGTTGAAATAGTTGTTGGATCACGGTCTTATTTGACGAAGTACCTCACCTTATGGGTCACCCATTATAAGTGTGCTTGTTGCCACAAGGGCAGACCCATAGTTCAAATCTAACAACACACCAACAAGCCCTAACTACTATCCCTTTCAGCAACACCTGCAAGGCAGATGCAGTCTCACCCGAAGTCTCACACAGGTGTCTACAACTAGAGGAAATACAAAGTGGATCTAGGGAAACAACAAACAACAACCTAGTTATTATTTATCTCACTTAAGCCTAATTCACAAGTTATATCTCAGATCTACCACAACAATAACAATATAACATACAACAAATAACACATCATCAGTCACAAAGAACAACAAGATATACATGGTTCACCCCCTCCCTAGGGCTACGTCCACAAAACTGTGTTTCTTGATATATTATATGAAAACATAAAGTTCTATCTACACACTTAACTTTCATCTCTCTCTCTCTTTCTCTCTTCCCTCCCTGTGCACCTAGCTACAGGGTTGATCTTCGCACCTAGTTGAAGATCTTACAATACAATCTTAACACTATTCTCTACAACGATTCTCAGCAATGAACAAAAAAAACTATAGTATCAACTAACCAACCTAGAATGAACCCTTCCAGGTCTTCTATACCTTTATTTATACATTACATAACAAAGTCTAGGTGCCAAAACCCTAGGTCCAAAACCATAGGTCAACTTGACTCGTGATTTAAGGGCTTCACCAGCCTGTCTTTCCTTCTTTTCCATGAGGTGATCCAAAGAACTCGTTGATTTCTTCTTCCACTTTATGAGTTGTCCATGGTCCATCTTCCTTACTTCTTGGTCTTCCTCGATCTTCTCTTCCAACGACCAACTTTTCCTTCTTTTTCTCCTTCTTTTCTGCTTCATTTCCCACTTTGACCCTTCCTCAGTTTATGTCTCTTCTGCACAGTTTGTAATTCTCCTTTTCTTCCTTAATATTCACTTCCTTTCATATCCAAGGGCCAAAAGGCCCCCACACTCACCTGTGACTCGTCCCGAGTCACTGCATGGTTGAACCTTCGGTATCATTTCGACTATAGGTACCACTACTTCCAGGCCATAAAATAGCTTAGAAGGAGTCTGCATTGTTAGATTTTTGCAAGTGGTTCGATAATCCCATAACACTATTGGTACTCTCAAATCCCAATCGTCTATGTTCACACTTAAAATCTTCGTCAATGCTCTCTCCAAGATTTTATTGAAAGCTTTGATTGTAACATTCTCCTGTGGGTGGTATGGAGTGCTCTTATGATGATGAACTTCAAATTCCCGAGTCAAGGCTTCAATAGTTTTGTTGATGAAGTGTGTGCCTTGATCATTCATGAGGATCTTTGTGTTAAATTTTAAGCTATTATTAGGTTTCTTTTCAATTTACTAGATAACCATAGCATAGATAGGATCACTGAGAAATACAAAATCACAAGAAACACATCATTTATCCTGGGAAACACTCATGGGGGAGAAAACCCAACAAAAATTTCCTGAATATAGATAGCCAATACAATGCCAAGAGAATAAACCAAACAATATAGAAAGTCCTCTTCCAAGAATGCACCTCTCTCTCTCTCTTCCTTCTTCTCCAACTACAGCTCCAAACTTGCGCTCTGATGAACAATTGTGTTAGTGAACAAATGAGGCACTGGGATCTCTTATTTATACAATCTGGTAGGTGCTGAACTGAGGTGTCTTTTCATTGGCAGGGATGACCTCTCATTTTGGGTGGTTATAACCACTTTAATATATTCTGGGGCCGACTTCATATTTAGACTATTACAATTAGGGTTTGACCAATATGCAAAAGGGGATTTAATCATTTTAAATACCTGACATGATCAATCCACAAAAGGGGATTGATCTAATGAATAATACATCAATAATAAATAGAATACTCTTTGCAGTTACAATATTTCAACATTCCCCCTTAACAAGAAGGTATTCTACAACAACATCAGGTGAGAGAGAGGAAAACATCATCATCAACATCTTGGAACACTAACTGGCATATCTATAAATCATCGGAAGTTTTTCTCATCATCATCATTCTTAGCATGAAGCTGGAGTAGCATCATCATCCTCATCAGCATGAGGAAGAAGTAACATCATCATATTCTTTAGCATGATGCTAAAGGAATATCATCAACATATTTAGCATGAGGCTAAATTAACATCATCATCTTCTTTAGCATGAGGCTAAAGTAATATCATCAACATCTTTAGCATGAGGCTAAAGTAACATCATCATCTTCTTTAGCATGAGGCTAAAGTAAAATCATCATCTTATTTAGCATGAGGCTAAAGGACTATCATCAACATGTTTAGCATGAGGCTAAAGTAACATCATTATATTCAACATTAAAGCTGAAATAACATCATCATCATCATGTTCAGCTAGAAGCTAAAGTGGCATCATCATCTTCAACAAGAAGTTGAAGTGGCATCATCAACATCATCTTCAGCAAGAAGTTGAAGTGGCATAATCAACATCTGGATCAACATGGATTGGTATAACACCAATACATCATCATCATCAATAACAACAACAACACAACACAAAGGCTGGAGCATCATCACCATCAGCACTAGGATGAGAATCTTCAGCACGAAGATGACATCACAACACGAGGCTGGCACATCATCACAAAATGAGGCTGGTACATCATCAAAATGAAGCTGGAATCACAACACAAGGCTGACACATCATCACAGCATGAGGTTGGCACATCATTAACATGAGGCTGGCATCACAACACTAGGCTTGCACATCATAACAACAATTAAGCTAGTACATCACACAACAATTAAGATGGCACATCATCACAACAATTAAGCTGGCACATCATCAACATTTTGTGTTACTCTGACAATCCCTAAGAAGCTTCCCAAGAATCATAATATTCCCTAGGATATAAAATCCTAACAGAGCTACCATGTGGTACTCTGATAGACCATCCTTACCAGACCTTCAGGATCTGCCCAGGAATCATAATATTCCCTAGGATTATAAAAATCCTAATGGAGTTACCACTACTAATCAGGATACCATAGTATCATCAACACTACTCCCCCTTTCGAGGGAGGTCCTTTTGGACTATACCAAGCTCATCTCGAAAGTGCTCAAAATTTACATGAGACAGAGGATTGTGCAAGATACCAGATATATAAAATATGCAGAACAGAAACGAAATGCTAGAAATGACAGAATAACAGTAAAATATCCAGCATAAACTTCACAATACACAGAAATGATATACGAAATAGCAACAGAAATAGCACTTTGAATCAGATAGCAATGTTCACAGGCCTCTTCGAGGGGGCAAACTCCAATCGAGCAATGCTCTGTTACAATAATATCCAAGCTAGGGTTCTCATACCCTTGACTCCTATTTATACTAAAAAGAAGCATCTAGAGGAAGATCCTTCTAGAAGCGGAAGCTTCTATTAGGTCTTCTTACATCCGCCTT
>ML776850.1:1456782-1484524 GCA_009831015.1 Picea engelmannii | reverse complement strand
TTTTTGAAACTTGCTTTGGATATTTTCCACTTTCACCCTTAGATGTTGTATATGGATGACAAGGAGGAGCGAAAGAGGACCTCATAGGAGATGCATTAAAAGAAAACAAATGTTGAGAAGATCAAGAATATCCATTTGCAACTATAAGAGACACTAAAGAATTCATAAGAAAAGTATAAGGCTAGACATTACCAACATAGAATAGAGAGAACATTTAGAGTGGGAAACATAGTATGGTTATATATGAATAAGGAAAGACTAAAGGGTCCTAGTAAGAAGATCAAAGCTATGGGGTATGGTTCTTTTGAGGTATTGGAAAAAATGGGAGATAATGGTTATAGACTCAATCTACCCCCATTCATGCATATTTACTCAGTAGTGAACATGGAGAATCTCAAACTCTATGATGATTCCATGTTGGATCAGGGGGAGGAGCAGGTTCTACCTTCCATAGAGGACTTAGCACCATATATTCATGTAGAGTTGGTAGAGTAAATAGTTTTTCATAAGAGGTCCAAAAATAAAATATAGGGGTAGCATGACCTTTGGCATATTTGGTTGAAAGGAAAACTTCCCAGCAAAACAAAGTGGTACTCTAGGGAGAAGGTAGAGGAAACACTTCCTCACCTTATTCAGTAAATATTTTGGGGACCAAAAGCCTCCATAAATGGGGAGGTATGATACATATTGGATCATTATATTATTTTTCATCTATCTTGATGCTTTCAAAGTGGAAAAAATTAGAGGAATCAACTTGCAGGGTTATTTTAGTAGCAGATCCCAATTTGAAAAATTGGGGTTTGAAACCTTTCAGAGCCATTTTGGGGAATAAATGGAATTTTTTTGGGTAAAAAATTTCCTAGAAATACCTTAGATCTTATGACACTATTCTACACATCGATACCTTTCCAACAAAGAAAAAATCATGTCAATTGGATATTGTATGCAAAAGTTATGCCTCCTGCAAGTTGACCTATCATGCTGACCACCATGGTACGAGGATGCCACGTCATCCCCCATTATTCATGCACATGGGGCTAGATGCATGAGTAATTTCAAGAATATTCTAGAAGTTCCAAAACCTTATCACAATTGATGGTTGAGGAAGTCAAAACCCTAACCCTAGATGACTATCATGCTATGTTAAATACCGAGCCACTAGGAGGAGAAGGGGTTCCATTCTATGTTATTGTATTTTGTTCTATAGGAGAGAAAAAAAATGGGAGAGGGAAAATTAGAGAGAATAATAGAGGGGTTTAATGTTCTATAGTAGCCTAATAGGACAAAGGGCTCAGGTGAGTCCATAGAGAGTTCCCTCTCATTTCTACTTGCATTATTTCCATACCAGGGAAAGGATAATAGAGCAACCTCACCTTCTAGCTGGGTTTTCTCTCATAAGGGTTTGCCATAGAAAAAATTAGTGTTATTTTTTGGATGGTGTGTGATTTTATTTTACTGTTATCTATTTTTTTGCATTTCATATATTTCATGCATAAGCAGAGAATCAATAGCTACATATTTTGGAATCTAAAGTAATTTAACATTCATATTTTATATTTCAGTTTTATTTATTAGATTTGTTGTGATGAACTATTCCAATGGAATATTCATGACAGTTTATAGATCATTACGCTCAGTAGGTGTGGGGAAATATATTTTCTCGTTATAAAATTAGTTCTCATGCCCTCAAGGGAAGTATGGAAGAGTGGCTCTTCTTTTGGAAAGATGAATATGTAGTTAAATATTTGGGATCTCTTCCATTTTTATTTATATATTTGATATGGTGGGCTCATAATTTGAGTATTTTTCAAGAAAATTTTATTCTGACCAAAGTGGTCATTGGGATTATCTTTAAGTTGGATGGTGAATTCATGTTTGAGAATAATACTATCAAGTAGCATAATCCCATTATTCATGTGTTATTATATGGTATCCCCTGGGCATTTTTTGATGGGTCCAGCCAGGGGAATCCACCTCGTTGCAGAGTGGGAGTCATATTGTATATCTCTAGTTAGAATTTTTTTAATTTAATATATGTGTCTAGAGATGATTCAAACATGAAAGGTGAATTTTTAGTGATGTGTGTGTTGCTCTTTTTGGTAAAATTTTAAATCTTAGGAAAATTATTGTAATGGGGGATTCAAAGGTAGCAATACACTGGGAAACTGACAAAATCCAACTTTAAGTTGTAAGGCTCTAGACTTTGCTAAATAAAATATGTTTTTTCCTCTCAAAGATGGACTGGTATTATTTTACTCACGTATATAGGTAGCTCAACACCATGGTAGATGATCCATCCAAGGTGGTGCTAGTATTGGACAAGGGCAATTTTATATCCCAAGAATATTTTTAAGGCAATATTTGTAAAGATATCTCTTTCCTCCTTCAATTTTTTCTTGGCATCATAATATTTTATATTATGTAATGGTTCAACAATTTGTAACTACAATAAGTATGGAAAGTGTTGGAATGCATGCAGTTGTAAGACCCTAGGTTCGAGTTATCTTAACAAACAAAACCCTTTAGATACCAATTGTTATAACCCTAATTTGCACCAGACATGCTTACCTAGCATCAAGCCATCTCAGTTCATTTTTTACCAAAGAACTGTTGAACAACTCTTCTTAAAAACCTCTTTTATAAGGGCCCACGTGCCTTACTCCATTACTACATGCGTGTACATGCTAGATGACCTAAAACAACCCACATGTACCTATAAAAGCACAAAAAAGGGAAAGTTGTCGACGAAACACACAACTTTGGGTGAGTTTACTGAAACTCCCAACCATGCATGGTTGAGGGTTCGACCAAATACCTAGCTCCTTATAGCCTATAAAAGAAGGGGTAGGAGTCCCATTTGGAGGAGGGGAATAATAGTAAAGAAACTCTACCCAATTGCACACTCCCATTGTCCCAACCCTTTAGCCATCCTTGTGCAAAGAGAGATACAAAGAAAAGAAGTTGGACGAAATTTGAAGAGGAGCCCAGGATCAGGTTCATGGAGCAGTGGCCGGTCTCAACATTGTAAGTTGATTCATTAAAGTTAATAATAAAGAAATGATTTTCCCGTCCCACTATATGAGTTGTTCATAGTTTAGTGAATATATGTTTGAATCTCTAACCCATTAATTTGTAGAACAAATGCATGTAGAGTTTGTTGCTTGTTTTGTACGTAGATCAGTCTTGGGAGGATAGCTGCTAACAAGTGATCAAGCCTGAAGAAGGATCAACATCAAACATATGGAACAAGGTATGTTCATTTAATCATGTATTTTCTTAAAAGAAATGGGGATTAGGTCTGGGACGACGGCAGAAAGTAGGATTCTTTCGATCTTATCTGCATTCATAATATAACCCTAAATTCTATTCCGTAGGGGGATTTACCACCACAACAGAATTGGCGACCATACTGGGGAAGTCTCTAGGATTCCTGGGAATATTTTTGGGTATTTTTAAAAGACTGGTTTTCTTTCTTGTTTTTTGAAGTTTCTGCAAAGTCTGAGCTAACAGAGATTCTGGTCTTCCATACCAACTATCTCTATTTCTTTGCTTGACTATTTTTTTTTACGAGAGCCATAGAGGTACACACGGCCTGCATAAGGTCTATACGCGTGTATCCATGCCCTAATTTCTTACAGACCGCGTGTAAATGCTAGTTGAAGAAGTAACAGTAGCATGTATGATTCTAGAAAAATTTTGAGGCAGTCATCCTCTTCCCTGTCAGAATCAGTCATTCTCAGGGGTTTTCTGGAACTCTTTCTAGTATTTGTTGTTTTCAGTCTATAGCTTAGGGTTCACCTCAGATTGGTTTGTTCTACGAATTTTTCCTTACATTATTTTCTTTTTTCTGTTTAAGAAAGTGTCTAAGCCTTGAAGAGATCCTGGTTCTCAGTATCAGTGGTCTCTTCCTAGTTTGGATTGTCTATTTTTATTTGTTGCATAGTGTTAGAGATACACGCGGCCTATATAAGGCCAGCACACATGTACACACCCTCTGACTCTACACAGCTCACATGCACACACTTGTTGTTGAATTGTCAGTAGTGTGCTTGTGAAGGATAGTTTTTTTTTAGGGTGAGGCAGTCATCATTTCCCTTGACAAGAGTTATACCTCTCAGGTTTTTTGAATCTATGTCTTAGCAGTCAGTAGCTTAGGTTTGATCTCAGCCATAGCTTTCTTTTTTCATTTAAAATTTTTCATCAAAATTTTCTTTAGGGTTTTTAGATAAGTGTGAGATTCCTTTTTTAAGTTGATAGTGTGTGATTTCTTGAAGTGATTCTTTACGATATGTGATTAGGCCAGAAGTTTTTCTTGGTTTTTGACTTGTTGATATTTTTCCTTTTTGATTTGTGAGCATTCAAATAGAAAAAAAAAATCTTTCATTTCTTTGTTTGGTTGAAAAGTGTTGTTTTGCGTTAGTAACCAGGGAAAAGTCTTTTCTTTCATAAGTTCTTGACAGTTTTCTTAGATCGTAAGTAGCTCGTAGTCGAGTGAAATCCTACTTTGAGTTTGTTGTTCAAAGGATCTTAGAAAAAATTTAAAAATTTGAAAAGTTGTTGAAAATTTGCATTAAGTGAAGGTTTTTCTTTCCATCTTTCTGTTCATTTTTACTTTCGTCTTTCAAACATCACTAGTTTCACTTTCATACCCTTTGACATAAGAGAAGCCATAAAATTAACACTAAATCTAAAATTCATTAGAATTTTATGTTTGTAGGGTTAACCAACTAGTTTAGGATTAGGGCCTTGGATTAGGTTGGAGAGGAAACTCTTCAAGGCCATTAAAATCAAACATTGGAGTCGGAGTTAGGGAGTGTACAAGTCTAGTATCGTGAATGTTATCTGGGACCCCCCTCTAACATAGGGGATAAACATGAGGTCACATGTGAAAAGGTAGCAGAGATAACCCCTCCAAAGCTGGACTAATTATAGTGGAGAGCACATTTAGAGGGCTTGTCTTGGGATTCCGTCGATTTCATTTTCCACAGAGCTTCGTGGGTCTTGAATCCATTCGAGGTCCTCAATTGTCTTCTGGACCACTTTCTCTCGATACCCTTGACAGGTTTTGGGCTCGATACCCTACTCATTATGGTCTACCCGAATTTTGACTGTACTCGCCTGGTGACTGTTCGCGCGCTGGAAACCTAGTTGCCTATCTTTTTTAGGGACACACACAGGTGAAGGCGAGGGTATACCGTGGTACCTAGGACAAAAATTGGGCCACGCTTTGTAGAGTACACCCAGAGGGTGCTTCCGTGTTCGAGTTTCACTTGCACCAGTAAGTTTCTCTAGTGTTGGTTGTTGTAACTTTCCTTCCAATTAATTTAGTGTTTGTCTGTCTTATATTATAGGGACTTTTTAGTGTGTGTTGTTTTTGAACAACTATAATTCCCTAGAGTGTCTTTGATCTTCTCACACAGTGGAGGATCATGAGCTCCATTGGTCATGAAGGATTCTTGGCCTGCCATCGGTTACAGTGGAGCCATCCCCGACACCACTAAGGCAAAAGCTAGACCAACAAGAGTATTTTGAAGCGCCCGGGTCACAAGAAATTGTGCCTGACCATCATCCATAGGAATCGACTATTTTAGACCTTGGAGAAAAATCTTTTGGTCTAGTTGAAACCTCCACCACTGATATTTCGGCACCCACCATCATACCGGTTCATCCTTACGAGTGCCAAATAGTTTCACACGCAGCAATGGAAACAAATGTTGTTACTCCTTTTGGGAATTCTTCAATTCCCACTACGGTTGTCACCACAGGAGAGTTTCCACCTCCTAACCCATCGCCACTGATCTGATCCACCATGGTCTCGACCACCTCTACATTGCACAGTGGTCCAATCCCATCTTTGGTGGTGGCCACAACCCCTTTCACACCAAGTGCGATAGGCCTTCTGTTCTCCTACAGGATGTCTAGTTCAGGTACAAGTCCTGTACTTTTCTACTCCACTTCACAGACTTCAGGTCTAGGGGCAGGGAGCTCTAATGATCCTCTACAAGGCCACATGGGGGGAAATTCTACTCCCTTTAACACTTTCCCTTATGGAGGAGGTCATATACCTCCTTCTTCCCCTTCACTAGGTGGCACACACCAGCCATCCATCGGGCTGCCTACACACCATAGTTTATTTGGAGTAGGAAGTCAAGGACCACCTTCACATAATATGCCAGTAGGTTTGACATCGTTTTCTTTGTTCAGTGCATTTGGTAACAACGGCTTCTCATCTGTTGATTTCCCTACTGGGGAAAATCTTGGTTTTGGACAACCTATTCCTATGCAGGGTACTATTCCTGCATAGGGGGCACACCCAGAAGCTTCTTCCACATTAGGGCCTTGGAATTCTTGGCAGGGATCCATTCCCTCATCAGAAATGTCGATCTGGGGTAATTATTTTCACAATCAATGGAACCCCAGACAAAGTACTATGCCTATCCCCACAGGACTGACATAGGGAAACCCTTCCCAAATTCCTTCGAATGTAATGCATGCCCAACCACTTATGTCCTATTTTGGAAATCAGCTGATGGTGTCTACTCACATGAAAAATCCATACGCTGGCCATGGCCCTGGTTTTTACCAGAATCTGGGCCAGCAACCAAAATTTTCCTGGCAACCTGGTGCCAGTCAAACTCCAAGCCCCTTTTTCCCAGGTTATCACCAACAACCCAAACTACCCTTCCTGACAACTTTGCATTTTCCAGACTTGACAAGGTTGTTGAATGACCCTATCCGTCATGATCTACATTGGCCTCCTATGCTGACAAAGTTGCCTTCGGACATCCCAAAGTTCGAATCCAAGCCTAACGAAGATCCAGGAGATCATGTGACTACCTTCCATCTTTGGTGCTCATCTAACTCGTTGAAAGAAAACTCTATATAGTTGCGATTGTTTCAACATACTCTCATTGGGAGTGCCACAAAATGGTACATTGATCTCGATCGCTCAAGATACTGTTCCTTCGACAAAATGGCGATGGATTTCCTAAGCCATTTCCAGTTACCTGTGAGATACGATGTTGGCACTGAATTGCTGGCCAATTTCTCACAAACAAAAGTGGACCGTATCTCTGATCACATCCAATGATGGAGATGCCGAAAGAGTTTAATTAAGGTACCAGTCCCACCAACATTCCTGCTCAAGTGGTTCCTTAAGTCTTTGGTCCCACAGTTATCCAAAGACTTCATGACGTCAGAAGTATTTTCTGAAGAAGACGCCATCATGAGAGCTCAACAACTTGAGCTAATCTATTCTCAGTCTAGTTTATTATATGAGATCTTTCCAGATGTGCCATGCTCAATAATTGATAAAACCAGATAGAGAGTTGGACCACATGCCGATGGTATTGTTGGTTCATCACAAACAAAGCCCGTTGAGCAATTGATAAAGCATTTGCAACAGTTGTCTATACAACACACAACGTCCAGCCAAACTACTGCTTTCGCTGCTCCCCCTACCAAAATGTTGGATGTACATAGAGTGAAATCAACTAATCCAAAGGAAAGAAAAAATAATGAAAGAAGGGTAAGGGGGATAAAAACCCACCAATAATGTTGGCGGGAACAACACTGAGAAACAAAAGGCAAGGTATCCATGCAACTTGTGTGCAGAAGACCACCTGACCCATCTATGTCCTTGGATTGTAGAAGCCCAAAAGTTTGTGACGCAACAATAGCCTGTTGTGTTAACCAATCCATTTCAACATGGGAAAAATCTAACCCAAGCCTCTGCAAGCATGGAAGGGGGCAGACAAGGACCCTCTCTGTCTCCGAACAACCCCACATCCGAAAATGTATATATGGTGAAGGGTGATGCTTTTATATTGACTAGAGTGCATGACTATAGTAAGCCAAGCACTTCTGAGAAGGGCAAAGAAGCCGAACTCCCATCTCTTCCTCTACAAATTGAGAAGACGTTGGGTGAAACAATGATATGCATCTCAAAAGGTGTGTTCAAAAATGATTCTCACAACCCATACGCAAGGGCTGCCCAGAACTATTATGTGGTGGAAGATTTATCACAAACCCCTTGTATGATGTTCACTTTGGAGGTCCTCCAAATATGCCCTTCTCTGAGGAAAGCCTTGTTAACTGCTTTAGGATCTACCGAGAATTGTAATTCGGGTACAATCATGCTGGATACAACCGACCTAAAACCTCGTCTGCCTTACCATGTAGCATTTCAGATAGTAGTGGCTTATCCCATGAAAACGTTTACTCAAAATATCTTCCACACGGTGGTTGATGAGGGCGCCTCAACATGCGTTATGTCATTGGCATGTTGGAAGGCCGTTGGCCAGCCTATTTTGTCTCTGTCACCTACTCTTCTTACTTCTTTTGATGGTTGTTTGTTCCGACCGCATGGTATCATTCCCTCTTTCCCCATGCTGTTAGGATGGAAGACTGTGTGTGTAGAGGTAGAGGTAGTCGATGTGCCCCTTGACTATAACCTCTTGTTAGGGAGGATTTGGACTTATGCCATGCAAATGGTTATTGCTACAGTTTTTCGGGTCTTGTTGTTTCCATGGGAGGGTCGGATTGTGACCATCGATCAATTGTCATTCTCCAGACTTGACCCTTCATTAGGGTCATCAACGGTCCCGATGATTGATAATCCTCAACCAAGCATGGTTAGCATAGGGTTTGGTTTATGCCCATGTTTGATGGGTACCTTCAATTACCCGCCCCCTCAAGGCGATATCAAGTTTATATCTAGTCACCATAAGGTTGAGATTTTTCAAGTATCGTCATTCCACACGACTTACTTCAACAATATGTGGATACTTCCTTCCCCATTAGCCACGATGGATGGGATAGGGCACCTGGGCATGTTCATGCCCTTGTCTACAGCTGCAGTAGTGTACTCTTTAGTCCAACAAACTTCAGCCAATACAGATCCAACTCCTACACAAGAGTTTGATCCACTTCTAGAGCCTATTTGGGCTCAAGGTTCTCTCACTGACACCGATTCATTAGACTTAGTATTTCCCTCTGATGAAGCAGTAATTGAAGCAATGACTAGTCCGGACAAACCCTAGGATGATCTTCATCATAGATCATACTTCCTCCCAAAGTTAAGAAGAATCAAAGCAGGGGAATTCACTTTGACTATGACTGGAGATAGGTCTTGTCCTATCAATCCTTTGTCTACTAGTGTTTTTTATGCCGAGGGTAATATGGCAAGTATCGCTAAAATGGTACCTATAAATATCTCAAGATCCCCTGGCATCGTAGACAATGTTTTCGTCGGAGCATACTGCTCCCCTGAGGAGATACTCAGTATCGACCCACAAAGTGTCAATCATGAGCTAACTTTGTTGTTTTTCAAGCTCGCTTTGAGATCTGAAAGCAACATCAGACAAGACTGCATTTATTCTTTTCGATCTCGTCCAGATTAACTAAGAAAAGCAACCTCTACAGATCTTCTTTTAAGCCCTTTTCAGACCCTCTAAAAGATTGCTGAGTGATCTTGTGGCCTTTCATGCTCGTTAAACTAAAATTTGAAGTCATGTTTGTCTGGCGGTAGTTTACCCCTTTTTCGGTCCGGACGGTCAACTGTACGAACAAATGTATACTCTATGGAACTTTAATTCTCTAGAAGAGTACCCTCAGGTATAATTTTACCCCTTTTTTGGGCCTGAGGGACTAAACTTACGAAAAAGGAACCCCCTCGAAGTCCATAGTTAAGCTCTTTTCAGACTCCCTAAAATTGAAATGATCACTGAGTGACCTTATTCTTTCACACTCGTTAAACTGGTCCAAAAGAACAATCCTGACGTTTTCATAGTTAATATTTTTTCAGATTCTTTAAAAATGAAAAAATGGCCGAGTGATCTTGTCCTTATCACACTCGTTAAAATGGTTTTGAATAGATGTCTTGTCGGTGCTAGTTTACCCCTTTTTCGAATCGACTAGACTATCTTCAAAAAAGGTACCCCAATGGAGTCTCCTTATACATTTTTTCAGACTCTCTAAATATGAAAAACCATCGAGCTTACCTTCTCTAGGCTCGTTAAACTTACATCGAAGGATGTTACCATTGTGTGTTTTATTAATCACATTTGCATAACCACGCCTTTGGCCTAATGTCGGCTCCATGTTGCTCTCAACTGAACCATCTGAAGCATGCCTTATACGCAAGCCTTGTAGCATTTTTCCTCTGCATCTTGACACCTTTGGCCCCTGGAGGATTTTTCCCGAGTGTCCTTTTCTTGCATATGTCTCTTTGCCCTGAACATCCCTGTGTTTCGTGTGCTTGGAACTAGTATGTTTGCAACACTTGATTCTCCTTTGTAATGTAACATTCTTTTATTGTTTTTCCAAAATTATTGAAAAAGACAAAAAAATCAAATATACCCCAAAAAGAGGAAGGGAAAAGTATTTTCTTTATTGGCAGCATAATGATTCACCCTTGGATAAATCACATCTATCCATTTGTTCATCAAACCTTGGGATGTAATACGACTTTAGGAAGTTTTTCTCACTACATAGAGTTGTGTCCTCCTCCGTTTGGTTATTCTTCCAAACATATGGAGAGTTTGTGTTGCCTCCTACCTTGTAAACTTATGTCAATTCCATGCTGCCTGAGTCTCATCATTTTTTGTGCTATTGTCCAAGGGAATTTTGTCACCAAGCCTGAGTCAACCCCTCTACAATTTGTCTCTTTCCCTCATACCCAGCCATCCTGAATGTCCAATCAAGTCCTTGTTCGAAATCAATGAAGCCTTCAGTGTGATCATCAAAATTATCTTGTCCATGACCGACGAGCCGTCGAAGACCTCTAGGTAGTAAATTCGTACACTCATATTACACTCCTACCCAAGTTTTGAAGATTTTTTGAAGTTCTTGCTCGAGCTCTGAAGATCTCATCTCCAGCCATCAGGCCGTATTAGCTTCTAGAAGATGGGTACTCTATATGTATATCTTCTTGATTTCAAGATGTATCTCCGCTGTGTATTGTTCGTGGCTACACTTTATATAGTTATTTGACATGGATATACAGTGTATTTGATTGGTAGCCATGATTCTATTTTATCCTGAGCATGGTTATGGCTGCCTCAATGAGACATTTGTTATTTTGCAGACGACGCCTCCCAATTCCTGGTTCCTGGGCTCACCTGTTCGGTACATCAGTAAAGATTGGTAATGTATTTCAGCCATCAGATGCTCTTTTGAACTCACACATTAGGGGGCATCTATTATAACCCTAATTTACACCAGACATGCTTACCTGGCATCAGGCCATCTCAGATTCCTTTTTTGCCAAAGCACTATTGAACAACTCTTCTTAAAAACCTCTTTTATAAGGGCCCACGTGCCCTACTCCATTACTGCATGCATGTACATGCTAGCTGACCTAAAATAGCCCACGTGTACCTACAAAAGCATGAAAAAAGGAAAGTTGCCAATGGAACACACAGATTTGGGTAAGTTAACTGAAACTCTTGGCCATGCATGGCTGAGGGTTCGACCAAATACCTAGCCCCTTATAGCCTATAAAAGAAGGGGTAGGGGTCCCATTTGGAGGAGGAGAATAATAATAAGGAAATTCTACCCAATTGCACATTCCGATTGTCCCAACCCTTTAGCCATCCTTGTGCAAAGAGAGATATAGAGCAAAGAAGTTGAAGGACATTTGAAGAGGAGCCTAGGATCAGGTTCGTGGAGCAGTGGTTGGTCTTGACATTGTAAGTTGATTCATTAAAGTTAATAATAAAGAAATGTTTTTCCTGTCCCACTATATGAGTTCTTCATAGTTTAGTGAATATATGTTTGAATCTCTAACCCATTAATCTGTAGAACAAATGCATGTAGAGTTTGTTGCTTATTTTATACGCAGATCAATCTTGGGAGGATAGCTGCTAACAAGCGATCAATATTGAAGAAGGAACGACATCGAACTTCAGGAAAAAAGTATGTTCGTTTAACCATGTATTTTCTTAAAAGAAATGGGGATTAGGTTTGGGATGACGGTAGAAAGTAGGATTCTTTCGATCTTATCTGCATGCATAATATAACCCTAAATGCTAGTCTGTAGGGGTATTTCCCACCACAACACCAACCCTTTCGGCATCACTTGCATGCAAGTGAATTCTTACTAGAGACATCTATTGAGGCTGCAGGAAACAAGTTTCTGTAGTAGTGAGGGAATGGGAGGTGATCATTTTTGGTGCAAGTTTGATCAGACTAGGGTCCTTCTCAAGTTACCAAAAAAAGGTACCGAGTAGTCTAGAGCGCTGACATTTTCATCTCCTCTGAAGAGAAGAAGTCTCACCTGAAGCACTGCTGAGACAAATAGATAGAGAAGGGTAAGGAAAAGACTTGGGAGGATCCACATAAACTTCGGGACTCATCCTGATCTTGCATAGGAAACATGAACAAATCTAAATCTTATGCATGCAAGAATCGAACATACTTACGTTGTGAACAAGAATGTAAACACAAAACCATCAATTAGAAATTATAACCCATAAAGAAGAATTGCAATGCATAAGTAAAATACACATAGACACATCATATTTTGAAAATTTAGGGTCTTCTTCATATTAGCTTCAGAATATTTCTTTAGTTACAAACTCAGAAATACAAAGTAGTGCTCTATACTAACTCTTGGCTCTAGACTCATGTCACATAGCTTTTATTCTCAGACAGATAGATCAATTACATTACAGACTTAGGACTTGACTTGACTCAACTTACAACAACCTCCAAGAGGGAAAGATCGGACTGAACTTCCTCACAATCTAGCCGAATCACTAGCTAGCAAACCTACTAACAACAACTGATCGACCAACTAAAAACCCAACAACCCTATTACAACCATGTTCATCCCTATATATATAAGTTGGGTTGTGTGTTCTGTCTCAGCTTGCGCACTTCTTTGTTCTGTTGAAACCATTTGTTTCTTAGCTGGCGTTGCGTTGTCTTTCACAACTTCTTTATGTTTCCCTTTCCTACTCTACTATTCAAATTCTTCTAAATCTTGTGCAACTCATGCTCATTCATAACTCGTGTGATTCCTTATCCCAAAAATGAAGGGCCCAATAGGCTCCAACCACAACCCTTGACTCTCCCTTGATTCAAGTTCTTGGTTCTTTCACAGATTCTAGGAGCATATGTTGTTTTCCCTTGTCCTCCTTTTCTTCTTCCTTGGGCTCTTATGTTTGTGATTTTTCCTCTTTCACCTCTTCAAATTAAGGGCCCAACTGTGGGATCAATTCTAAGGCTCACTGCTTCAGTCCTTGAAAGTTTCCAACTTTATCTTGCCACTTCCTCGTAAGGAGTGATGCCTCTGCAACAAATTGTTGGGTCATCTCTTTACTACACTCCTTTGGCTTGGACGCGACAAACAAGTTCCACTCGGAATCTTTAGTTGCATCCACTTGATGCATTTGCATGTATGTTGTCTGAATGACGAGTCAGAAGTCACACAACTCTTTCTTTGCTACGGACTATGCCTCAAAGAGGGCATTTAGTTCATTGTCCGCTTGTTGGATTTGGTCAAACTTCTGTTGTTTCTCCATCGGATCCATCGTGGCCGCAACTTCTTCATTCAACACATGGATATTTGTGCACACCTCCTTCAAGACTTGGTTGTGTCGAGTGATGATACCCATCCAATCAATTACTTCTCTAAAGATCTTTGTGCATTCTGTTATGTGCTTGTGTAGTGTTGCTTGAGCATTGTTTCCTTGGAGTACTATCTTCTACATCTTCTCTTGCATCTTTTGAGGTTGTTGCTCTGTTTCTTGCTGAGTTTGTCATAATTGTGCTTCCATATGCTTAGTGTGAGTGGCGAGTTGTGTCCATGCTCCTTGTAGAAGCTTAATCTAGTGTTGTAGATCACCTGCATGACTGGCTTCAGGTAGTTCCGGTGCAACCTTCCGAATCTCCAGCCAAGATTCCGCAAGCCTTTGTTGCACTCTTTCCAGTCTGTGCTCAATCCAAGACTTGGCCTGTTCTTCTTGTTGTCTTGATGATTGTGAAGGAATGCTTCCTCTCTCGCAACCTTGGAAGACCTCTCGGCTTGCTGGAGCCTTTGATCTAGTTGATCAATTGATGCTCTAATCAATCCAAATAAGTGTGTCGTTGGCTAGGTCAGCGAATGAAGGGGTTGCATATCTGGGTGCTCGTGTATGTAGTGGAAGTCCAATGGATGTTGAATGCTCTGAGAGGGTCTCTACCTCCTCCTCTATTGATAGTCCTAGCACGATCCTCAACCTTAGCATTGAGGGAAAGAGAGTCAAAACCTCTATTCTAGCTATGCATAGTTGCATCAGTTCTACACATTGTGGAGGGTTATGGAGAACCTGTTCCATCTATTCTCTCTCGTATGTCGCACTCTTCCTAGGTGTTGATTTTGGTTCCTTTTGAGCCTCTGGTATCTTCTTCTCTTTTGTTGCATATTCTTCATGCATTGTGCTTTATTGGGCACCCTAAAACTTGGCCGGTGAGGTGATTTGTTGGTTTCTTTGGGCTTACGGCTCCTCCACAGTTTGGGTGTCTTTTCCTTACACCAAAGGCTCAGTCTATTGTTCCTAGATGTCTAGGTTCAGACCAATTAGCCTCGTGCTATGCTCTGGTACTTTAGGGTTTGGACCAGAAACTTCTGGTCTCGGGTTAGGAAAATATTGGTTTATTTGTGGGAGTTCTCAGTCCGCTTTCTCTGGTTGATCAAGTTGCATCGACTCTAGGTTTGTATTCTGAGGTGGACTAGTGGTTTTTGGGGTTGGCAATAGGGGTTGTGGTGATGACAGAGGGTGCTTGGTGATGAATGTAGATGGAAATGTTTCAGGATCAAGGTCATATTCAATGTGTATGATGGGGCTTGCTT
This sequence comes from Picea engelmannii, assembly GCA_009831015.1. NCBI lineage: Eukaryota > Viridiplantae > Streptophyta > Pinopsida > Pinales > Pinaceae > Picea > Picea engelmannii. The sequence continues at coordinate 1,469,688 of ML776850.1, read as the reverse complement.
TGACCATTGAGTGGGTGCAGGGAACAATTGATGCAAGGGGTTGGGGGTTCAGAGGTTTATTCGTCAAAACCCCAATTCTCAGCTTTTTCAGCATTGTTTCAGTAACGAAGAAAACACTTAGAATATGGTTGAAATCCTCACCTGACAACATGGCATTAGCTGGTAGTGGATAGAGAGTCAATAACATTCTTTTCTTCTTCTCTAATGGTTGTGTCTCGTCTTCCTCCTTAGAGTCTGATCATGTTGAAGCTTCTAGCTCTTATGGCTCTGGACCTGAGCTTGGTCCTACTCCTGCTTCATTGTATTTCTTCTTTAGTAGCTCTGTAGGAAGAATATAATGCATCCCTAACTTGAGCGGGTTGCATTTGATTCCTGGCCATGACATTACTTCCTTGTCAAAGACCTCCTCATCCAGATAGAACAACAACATCCTTGTATGGAAATATTCCCTACTAACATGTTTTGGCCATACAAACATATGGTGCTGGTTCATGCTGAAGGAAATGTTTCTTGTATTTCAGTTGAGGATATCCTATGGCATACATAACCTCTGTGATGTGTCTATCAGGCCATTGTACCACTTAGCAAACGTTGTGGTGTTGAAGGCAACATTTTCCGAATTCGACCTCGATTGCCAGGGCTCGAACATATTCTCCATGTGCCCTTTGTCTGGTAGAGTTGAATACCTTCCCATTGGTGGCTTCCACTTGAACATTACGAATGCCAACAACAAATATCTATAAGTGAAGGTTCCTCCCTTCTCCTGTGCTTCCTCACATGCCACTAGTAGTTCCTAAAACAGGTAACTACACCAATTGAACACAGTGCCATTGGCGCAAAAGTATGCTACTGATAATGCATCTAGTGTGCATTCTCCCTTGTAGTATGATCTCATAACATTGTTGTCTATAACGTAGCAGCCAATTCATACTATCTCTGGTAATATGGGGTTGATTACTATTGTGAATCCCCCCCTCTTTGTGTTGAATTTTTCATACAGGCTGAGCTCTCCTTTCTTTTTGTCGTGCTTACCAGGACCCTGGAATCCTTTCGACACATCTTCTACTTCAAATGAAAGTCCAGTGTTGGTGCAAGTTTGATCAGACCAGGGTCCTTCTCAGGTTACCAAAAAAAGGTACTGAGTAGTCTAGAGCGCTGGCATTTTCATCTCCTCCGAACAAAAGAAGTCTCACCTGAAGCATTGCTGATACAAATAGATAGGGAAGGGTAAGGAAAAGACTTAGGAGGATCCATAGAACCTTCGAGACTCATCCTGATATTTCACATGAGACATGAACATATCTGAATCTCAAGCGTGTGAGAATCGAACCTACTTACGTTGCGAAAAAGCATTTAAACACAAAACCATCAAGTAGAACTTGTAACCCATAAAGAAGAACTGCAATGCATAATTAAAATACATAGAGACACGTCATATTTAGAAAATTCAAGTCCTTATTCATATTATCTTTAGGATATCTCTTTAATTAAAAAATATTAAATACACAATAGTGCTCTATACAGACTCTCGCCTTTCGAATCATGTTGCAGAGCTCCAATTCTCAGACAGATAGATCAATTACATTACAAAATCAGGACTTGGATTGAATTGACTTACAAAAACCTCTAACAAAAACAACTTAACAACCCAACAACCTTATTACAATCATATTCATCCCTATATATATAAGTTGGGTTGTGTGTTTCGTCTCATCTTGCGTGCTTCCTTGTTCTGTTGCAACTATTTGTTGCTTAGATGGCATTGCGTTGTCTTTCACAACTGCTTTATGTTTCTCTTTCTGATCCACTTTCCATCTTCATATAAATCTTTCACAACTCGTGCTCAGTAAAAATTTGAGCGATTCCTTATCCCAAAAACAAAGGGTTCAATAGGCTCCAACCACAACCCTTGACTCGCCCTCAAGTCAAGTGCTTGGTTCTTTCGTAGATTCCAGGAGCACCTGCTATTTTCCATTGTCCTCCTTTTCCTCTTACTTGGGATCTTATGTTTGTTATTTTTCCCCTTTTTCCTCTTAAAATGAAGGGCCCAACTCTGGGACCAATTCTAAGGCTCACCCCTTCACTCCTTGAAAGTTTCCAACTTTATCCTGACACTTCCTAGTGAGGAGTGATGCCTCTACAACAAACTTTTGGGTCACCTCTTTACTACACTCCATTGGCTTGGACATGACCAACAAGTTCCACTCAAAATTTGTAGTTGCATCCACTTAATGCATCTGCATGTACGCTGTCTAAATGATAGGTCAAAAGTCCCACAACTCTTTCTTTGCTACAGATTGTGCCTCAAAGAGGGTGTTCAATTCATTGTCCACCTGTTGGATTTGGTTGAACTTATGTTTTTGCTCCATCGGATCAATCATGGCCACAACTTCTTCATTCAACATATGGATATTTGTGTGCACCTCCTCCAATACTTGGTTGCGTCAAATGATGATACCCATTCAATTGCTAACTTCTCGGAAGCTCTTTGTGCATTCCAATGTGTGCTTATGTAGTGCTGCTCTGGCATTGTTGCTTTGGAGTACTATCTTCTGCATATGTTGTTGCAACTTCTGAGGATGCTTCTCTACTTCTTGCTGAGTCTGTCGTAATTGTGCTTCCATATTCTCAGTGCGAGTGGTGAGTTGTTTCCATGCTCCTTGTAGCAGCTCAATCTAGAGCTTCATCTCGCTTGCATTATTGGCTTCAGGTAGTTCGGGTGCAACCTTCTAAATCTCCGGCCAGGCTTCCACAAGCCTTTGTTGAACTCTTTCCAGTCTGTGCTCAATCTGGGCTTTGGCCTTCTCTTCTTTCTATATTGATGATTACGCAAGGAACGCTTCCTCCCTTGCGACCTCAACAGACCTCTCGACCTGTTGGAGCCTTTGCTCCAGTTGATTAGTTGATTCTTTGATCAGTACAAATAAGTGTGTCGCTTGCCACTGTACCAAGTCAACTGATGAAGGGGATGTGTCTCGGGGTGCTTGTGTCTGCAGTGGAATTCCACTGGCCATTGATGCTTCATTGAACTGAACATCAAATTTATTAATTGAATTTACAAAAATTTAAGAAAACTCAAATCTAACTATTATACATGCTCCTTCGGACTAGAGAAACAATCCCTTTTTCTCAGTTTTGAGACATATAGGGATTTAGGTGAGCGCCATTAACCCATCCTAGATGCAACACACCATCCAGTTGAGTGGGTCTGACTTCTCCTGAGGGTCAAATCTTTGCAATTATAAATGGTCCCAACTAGTGCATGCGTAGCTTTCCAGGATGCTTCTGGTACTGACTATCGTACAATAGAACCTTCTCTCCTTGTGTGAATACCTTGGTATTAATGTGCCTATCATGACAAGATTTGTGTCTTTATTTTTCCACTGAATGATGGAAGTCTACTAGAAATATGGTCTCCTCAAGTTCTTATAACTCCATAAGTCTTCATGCCACTAATTCCACCTCTGACATATGTGTGATTTGTGCAATATACAAACTTGGAGTGATGAATTATGCAGGCACCATTGCCTCTTTTCCATAAACTAGCTGGAACAATGTGTACCTGTAGATTTTATTTATGGTTGTCCTATAATCACATAGTACTGCTAGGACTCTATCATCCCAATCCTCCCAGTTTTCACAACAGACCTTTGTTAACCCTCTTTCCAGAATCTTGTTGAAGGCTTCGACTGTTCCATTGGCCTGCGGGTGGTAGGGACTTCTTTTGTGATGTTGGATCAGAAAATATGTTGTAAGCATTTCTATAGTGATACTAATGAAATGAGCTCCCTGATCCTTGGTTAGGTTCCTAAGACATCCAAAATAGGTGATAATATTCTTGAAGATGAACCTGGCAGTAGTATTGGTCGAACAGTCCTGAACAATTGCTGCTTCAGCCCAATGCGTAAGGTAGTCAATTGCGGTGATGATGTACCTAGCCTTTGAATGCTTGGTTGTGGGTTTGATTAGTCCAATGAAGTCAACTGCCCATTTTTCAAATGCTTGTAGAGCTCTAACTGGTTGCAATGGCAATTCATCTCGTTGTGACAGCTTACCCACTCGTTGACAAACATCACATGATCTAGCGTATACTTTTGCATCCTTGAAGAGTGTTTCTTACCAAATCTCTACTTGTAGAACTTTATGTGCAGTGGCCTTTCCTCCTATGTGACCTCCTACAACTCCACTATGTCATTCCCAGAGTATATCCCGTCTTTCATGATCCAGGACACATATTCTAAGGATACTGTCTAGTCCTAGTTTATACAATAGTCCAATGATCAACTGGTAATCTTCTTCTCTAACAACCATGTGGTGTTTCTAGGTTGCATAATATGTTTTTAGGGAGGCCCATGTACTTAATAAGACTACTATATCCTCCAGGTAATTTGGTATGGCCTCAACCTAGAACAAATCTACATCTGGAAGCTGCTCTGCCACTTTCCTTTGACTCTAATCTGGATAGGTGATCAGGTCCTACATTGCATCTCCCCGACTTAATGATAAATTCAAAGGAAAATTCCTGGAATAAAAACAATCATCTACAAATTCTCCCTTCCAACATAGGTTTGTTAACTAAATATTTCAATGTAGAATGATCAGTAAAGAACTTGAAATGAGAACCTAACAAATAATGTCTAAATTTTTGCAAAGCATAAATCATGGCTAAGCCCTCCCTTTCCATCATTGTGTAGTTGCGCTCTGCTTGTGACAAATTCTGACTCGCAAAATAGATAGGATGATCTATATCTCCATATCCAGGTTGTGTTAAGATAGCTCCTAAGGAAATTCCTGAAGCATCTACATGGACGTGAAATTCATTCTCCCAGTTTGGGAATATCAGAATTGGTGTTGTGCTGAGCTTCTCCTTGAGTGTCTCAAATGATTTGTCACATTCTAAAGTCCATTGGAATGTTTCATCCTTTTCAGTAGGTTTTACAGAGGTCCAGTAATGTTGGCATATCTTTGGATGAACCTATGATAGTAACTTGTGTGTCCCAGCATGGAGTGAAAATGTTTAACACTCGTAGGTGGTGGCATATTCACAATGATCGGAAATTTAGCTGGGTCTACCAATACTCCTTCTTGACAGACTATATGTCCTAACAAATTCCCATGTGGTACGCAGAAGATACACTTCCTGAGATTCAATGAGATCTGCAGTTCTCTGCATCTATCAATCATTAGTCGTAGCACTGCTACATGTTCCTTGAGAAGGCTATATATCATCCAATCATCCATATAGACTTATATAAAATTGTGAATGAACTCTCTAAAATATTCTATTACAATCCTGGAGAAACCTGTAGGGGCATTCTTTAAACCAAATGGCATCACATTGTATGTGAAAGATCCCCATTTTGTTATGAATGTGGTCTTATTTTTGTCCTCCTCGGCGATCCTAACTTGGTGGTACCCTAAAAATCCATCTGTGAATGAGTATGCTTCCTTCCCCGCAACTTGTTCAATCACCTCATTAGTAAAGGGTGTTGGGAAAGGGTCATGCACACAGGTAGAGTTAAGGCTTCTATAGTCTACACAGATGCTAATATCCTCTATGCCTTTCTTGCTTTGAATAACTATTGGGCTAACCCACTCTTCTTCTTCTACTGCAACAATGAGTCCTACTTCCAACATATTATCTATCTCCTTCTTAACATTCTCTTTTACTCTAGGGTTAAGACGGTATGGTCTATGTCTCACAGTCTTGGATCCTGGTTTCAATTCAATCTTCATTTCTCCCATTACTCCTTTGATCCCCTATAACTATGAAAAAGTCTTTGGGAATAAATCCTCATATTGCTTCAACAAATTCTGCATTTCTTGACTGGTTTGCTCATCTCAGTAATCTCCCACCATGGCTATGTTGGGTTTCTTAGTGGTCTCTATATTGATTTTTCACAATTTTAATGGGTGATTGTAGGAGCTATCAGTTTGGATGGGTATGGTGTTTTGGATTTCTTTGCTCCCCTTTGTCTCTTTGATGGCTAGGTTTCTGAATTCCTCTAAGTCATCTAGGATTTTTGAATCTATGCTAATCTGATAGAATTCTATAGGTTTCTCATTTGAGGGTAGGTGAAGGTTAGGATAAAGTTCTTGGATATGTTTCACACATACCACTAAGGTTGATTTCTACTCACCATTATCTATGAAAAGAAGTTCCTTGATCTTTTGCAGGACTCCTTCAAGCTCAGGGTACTTACTTGTGAATGAGAAGTCCTTGCAAAAATGAGCTTCTAGTGTTTTCCAATCATTGTTCTGTCTTATAGTTTCCTCATGTATAAACCAAGATTTCAAGATTGAACCTAGAGAGTGGGGGAATACCTGAACCCAGAAGAGAGAGGGTATTCTTGCATCTTGCCACTATTTCACGCACTATTCAATGTGTGCTCTAGGATCCGATTCTCCACTGAACAGTTGCACAACTTGGAGATCTGTCTGCATATCTCATTCCAAATGCTCCTTATTCTGGAACCTATACTTGATAGCTTTCTTCACCTTGTCCCAAGTTTTGGTCAAGGATTTATGATTAGCCCACCATTTGGAAGGGGTGTTCTGAAAAGCTACATCTAGTACCAAGATTCTTTGATCTTCTAGTATATTTTTCTCTATGTTGAGCATAAAATTGTCTAGTGTTGAGGTGCCATCATATACTGGGTGTTCTCTAACTTCAGTCCCAACCCATCTAGTTACTCTGATAGTTGGGCATATTCTTGAGAATATTTTGTACAAACCTTGTTGCCAACTGTCAAAAGCCAATTCTCAATCCTCGTCTATTGACTTTATGCTTATCCAACTTACTGATCCATCAGCAGTAGGATTTATATAATCATCTCTTGTTCCTACTATTATGGTGTACAACTGGTGCAAGTATTCTCCTTCCATATTATTGTTTGTTGGATCTGTATACCTGGGTCCTACATATGGATCCAAAGGTTGAACTACCTTGATTCCATTAGCCTCAAAGGTCATGGTGTCTTTATTTAAGTCGATTAATGCATAATTTTCATAGGCCCAATAAATGACAAGTAGTGCAAGGTAAGGGTCCTTATCTCCCATGATCTCAATGACTTCAAAGTCAACCACTGTCTTTACGCCTGCAACATCTATTTCCACATTCTCCAGTATTCCTCTAGGGAAGATACAATATTGGTTTTCCATTTTTAACTAAATTGGGGAATATGTCAGCCTAGGTTTTCCTAAGGCTTTCCAGGTCTTCTTAGGAAAAATGTTCACATCAAATCCTAGATCCAACATGAGGTCCTTAATCTCAAATTCATCTAACTGGGCTACTAGTCTGAATTATTTTCCAGTTCATACTTTTCTTCTCTGCACTCTTTGAGTACTCTTCTCAAGAAGATTAGCCCTTATTCTTTCTTCTAGGGGTTATTAGTTCCCTAAAACTAGGTATAGCGCATTGCACAAATTTTCTATTAGTTGATCATTCCCCAGAATGTCAGAGAATAATTAAAACCAAAGGAAAAATACATTTTAAGGTAGCTCAGGTTGTCTTTGTATGACTATAGGGCTTCTTGGTGTAGGGGGTGAAGCAGGGACTTGCACCATCTTAGGATAAACAATAGGTTGTGGGGGTTTCTCTCACATCTCAAGGCTAGGAATATTATGAAGTACTTCTCTGGCATCCTTAAAGAACAACTTCCATTTTAGAGGGTCATACCTATCTTCTTTAGGTGCTTCTTTCTAGATCTAAAGTGAAATATCAGCATCAACTCCTATCTTCTCTCCTCCTCGAGTAACGATATTAAGTTTTGGAAATTGTCTCTTAATAAATCTCTTGATTTCTGAATTGATGAGGTTAGTTCCTCGTTGTCGTACTCTATCTTCCCATTTTGCAATTAATTCTGGGTAGTCTTCGGTTGTGTGCCCATTTGTTTTGCAATGAGAGCACCATGTCCGCCTTGAATGAGGACAATATCTAACCATGTGACCTTTATCATCACAATTGTAACATATTCTTGGCCCTATTTCCCCAGTTCTTCCTCCTCTGAAGTCTTCTCCAGCTCCACCTCCTCGACCTCTTCCTGGTCCTTGAGGGTTTTCATTCACCCTGAATGTTGTTTGGTCTAACCTATATGCAAGTGCATCCAATGCTCTACATTGATTGGTAGCATGCGTGGTAGATGCATAAAACTCACAGTGTACTGTATTTGGTACTGTCGAATATTTCTGCGTAATGGGGCACTGTCTTGGCCCATGCCCATGGATTCGATAGATTTCACAATACTCAGCTATTGGTGTTGTTTGGACTCCTGGAAAAGAATGACACAAGGTGGGGTTATGGAATGGTAAGTTCACAGATACTTGCGAAACTCCTCTCATGGGTCCTGGTGGGGGTACCATCAGATTCTGAGGAGGTCCCATTCCCCTTATTTGTGGGAATTTGTTCACCATATGTCCTTTTGTATAACATCCGATGCACCAAACCTATGGTTGTCTTGGTCTAGGTATCATGATCTCTTGAATATTCTCCGTAAGCATCGATATCTTCCCTTGTAGTTGCACTAGATTTGCATCTACTAGGGGTCTAGTCACTCTTAGGCTCCCATTGTATCCCACCATGGCTTCAATATCCATCGATTGTTACAAGGTGTCTATTAAAGTAGCTATCCATTGTTGCATTAGAGGAATCTGATTCAAAGGCAACAACCCTTGAATTTACCACTCCCTTTGATGTTATTCATGGATTGGATGTGCTAACCTCCCTATAGAATCTTTAAAATTTTGGTTATATTCCTAGGATGATTCACCTTCTCGTTGTTGGATCTCGTGTAACTCAGACATATCCTGTTGTTCTAACTGAGGTATTTTGAAATCTACTATGAACCTTGTCCGTACCTTGCCAAGAGTGAGCAATTGAACTTGTATTCCTAGTACTCTTGGCTCGATGATATTCATGTACCACTTGAGAGCGCGACCTCTCAAGGTAGTCTGGAACTTGACCAAATTATTCACATATAGAGTCCCTCTGGATCTCCAGATTGCTTCTCAAAAGAACCAGTGCTGCTCAATGTCTCCATCTCCCTTACCCCAAAATTATGGGTATCGGGAAATCAAACCTCCCAAATAGCCAACCATTTCTGATCTTGTTGTTCTTATTCATATGAAATCTAATGGTCCTGCTTGCGATCTACCAGGGGATCCCAATATCTTCCCTATACTCGCACTTCCTGGTTGCAACTGACTAACTAATTGTACTGGAACATAACTAGTATGAGAAGGTAGTATCAAAATTACCACTTGTATAGAATACACTTGGGGTATGGGTGATTTGGGGCTGGCGCCACTAGCTTTGGAGTGGTTCTCTTTGATCTAGGGGTTCTCATTTTCTTCCACTAGGATGATCTCTTCAACTGGGTTCCCAATCTCTCTTATTATCAGGGTTGAATCTTCTCTTTCTTCTTCAAGATTCATGTTGAATTCTTCCTCTCATATGTCTACACCTTCTCCTTCTTATCCAACCTCCTGGGGAATTCTTTCTCTCTGCGCTTGTCTCTCATTTAATATTTGATTGGCTAGTCTTTCCTATCTTCTCATCTTCCGCAACTCTTCCATCTGTCTTTCCTCTACTTCTCTTGATCCGATCTCTTTTCTCAACCTCTCGAACTGTCTTGCTTCTTTCTTATTCTTTCTGTGCCACCACTTCTCAACTATGGTGGCTCTCTTTAAGTCTCACTTATCTCTTGAGTCTGTTTCCCCCCCATTTGTCAAAGAACCCTTCCCCTCTCTCAGGCCATGAATTTACCCTCCTCCTCTCCCTATCCCAAGCGAGGGTGTTTACACTACCATCTCAATCAAGGACATAGTCAACATTCCCTCTCCCATCAAGAAAACCTTAATCCACAGGGGGATTTCTCTCAACAGTCTTCCCCTTGCGTCTTTCTTGAAAATCACCTCTGCTTGCGAAAAATATTGGTGGTTTTCAGCTACAAATTCGATAATATATCCTTCTAATGTGCAACTAACCCAGAAATCAATCACCCACGTGACTGGACAATCCAACCTCTAAAGTGATGCTAGTGTTTCAGTGTCCCAAGAACAGATCCTCTTGACTCGTTCTTGGAACTTCTGAGCTTCTTGGAGCCTCTTTACCCAATGGAAAAGTTCTTCTAGAAACTTAACCTAGAAAATCACATATTGGTCGCTCAATGTTTCTTAGTAAAAGACTGCTTCACGACTATCTTCCACTGATTTTCCCCTCAGTTCCTCTTCTTTCCATATGAAGGCGTCATAGTTTCTTTCCCACCATTGATCAATACTAGATATGTGGATCTATGGAAGCATTCTCCCTACAGGTTCCCCATTTAACATAGGTCCCAACAACAAAACCACTTTGTTGGTGCAAGTTTTATCAGACCAAGGTCCTTCTCAAGTTACCAACAAAAGGTACTGAGTGGTCTAGAGCACTGGCATTTTCATCTCTTTCGAAGAGAAGAAGTCTGACTCAAAGAACTACTGAGACAAATAGATAGGGAAGGGTGAGGAAAAGACTTAGGAGGACCCACAGGACCTTCGAGACTCATCCTGATATTGCGCAAGAGACATGAACAGATATGAATCTTAAGCATGTGAAAATCGAACCTACTTACGTTGTGAACAAACATTTAAACACAAAACCATCAAGTAGAACTTATAACCCATAAAGAAGAACTACAATGCATAAGTAAAATACATAGAGACACATCATATTTCAAAAATTCAGGTCCTTATTCATATTAGCTTCAGGATCTTTCTTTAATTACAAACTCAGAAATACACAGTATTTCTTTATACAGACTCTCGGCTTTGGACTCATGTCATAGAGCTCCAATTCTTAGACATATAGATTGATTGCATTATAGAAACAGGACTTGGCTTGACTCGACTTACAAAAACCTCTAACAACAATAACTTAACAACCCAACAAGCTTATTACAATCATGTTCATCCCTATATATATAAGTTGGGTTGTGTGCTCCATCTTAGCTTGTGTGCTACCTTGTTCTGTTGCAACCATCTGTTGCTTAGTTGGCATTGCATTGTCTTTCACAACTACTTTCTATTTCTCTTTCCTACTTTGTTGTCCATATTCTTCTGAAACTTGTGCAACTCATGCTTAGTCAAAACTTGCATGATTCCTTATCCCAAAAATGAAGGGCCCAACATCTAGTAAGATGATGGATGTCTTCAGCATGGATTGAATATCTCTTATCCAACCGACGAATTCTGTTGTGCACCCTACTTATCAATTTTTTTTTGCACCGCGCAACCTCACCAATGGTGCCAAATACTAGTAAGTTTCTGAGGTTCATGATTGTTGAATTGAATAACTTTACAAATTTTGGTTTTGGCACGAATTTCATGCCTCCTAATCTGTCTGGAGCTATCTCCCAAAAGACATCTATGTGCATCTAGGGGAACAAAACTGGATCTGTTAGGTCAAGATCGAGGACCTTGACATGCTCCACCTTCCCTTTTAGATTGCCCATGACCTTGACTTGGGGTCATAGGGCTGGTATGGTACCGCATATTTAAACATGGCACTTTGGCTTTTTGTGGCTCTCGACATTCACACTTTTGCAACAAGCTAAGGACTAGGATCATGATTACAGGTTTCACAATTGTTGTGGGGTATTCTACCCTACGAACTAATAAGCTAGGGCTCCAAACTTATACGCAGATCATGACCCTTAAGATTTAACTTTTAACCTTCTACCCAAAATCTCAACCCCTTTTCTCAGGCAAACACGGGAAGAATGAACTAACCTTTTTTATCAACGGTTGAAGTAGATCCTCCATTGAGTTGTTATCTCCTTCCTGCTACTCCTTCCACAAAGCTTCCTGCAATCAAGACAAAATTATGCATGCATGCTACTGATCTACTAGGGGGTTAGAGATAAAACATAAATCAAATAACATAGATGAGACTCATGTATTTGGGACGGGCAAAGTATGTTTTTCATTAATCTCAATATGAATCAACTTACAATGATTTCTGAGATCGGCCACCGTTCCTCGATCCTGATCCTGGGCTCCTCCTCTTCTTTTTGTCCTCCAACTGTTGCTGCATGAATTTCTCCTAAATCTTGAGGCAAGGCTAAAGGGTTGGGACAAAACTGACTTGGAAATTTGGCAGAGTTTCTTTGCTATGATTTTTCCTCCTTTGAATAGTACCCCTACCCTCCTTTTATAGGCTAGAAGGAGCTACGGTTTTAGGCGAACTCTCGGACATGCATGGCCGGGAGTTCCAGTTAACTGACAAAAAGCCTCGTGTCCCGGCGGAAACTTTCCTGATTTTTTGCTTTGTTAGCTACCCGCGGGCTGTAGTGGGTTAGCCTGCGGATAGCCGCATGCAGTAGAAGGTCAGCAAGCATTCCCCCGCGCCCAGTGAGAGGTTAGGGTGTGGATTGCTTGTCTTAAGTGGTTTTTCAAGGTTTTATTCAGCATGGCTTTGGCTAGGAAGAGGCATGAGTTGGCCTGATGCCAGGCAAACCTGTGTGGTGCATTTTAGGGTTATAACAGATGCCCCCTAATGTGTGAGGTCAGAAGAGAATCTGATGGCCGAAATACATTACCAATTCTTTACCAATCTGTACTGAGATGCTGAATGAGTAAGCCCAGGAATCAGGAATCGGGAAGTGCCGTCTGCAAAAAATATCAAATGTCTCACCGAGGCGGGTATACCCATGCTCGGGATAAATCAGAACCATGGCTACCAATCAAATACACTGTAGATCCATGTCAAATAGCTATAAAGAGTAGCCGTGAACAATACACAGCGGAGCTACATCTCGAAATCAGAAAGATATACATAGGAAGTATCCATCTCTCAGAAGATGTCTTGGCCTGATGGCTGTACTTCAGAGCTCGAGCAACAACTTCAAAATCTTCTTAACTCAGGTAGGAGTG
>ML776850.1:1427427-1445970 GCA_009831015.1 Picea engelmannii | reverse complement strand
TTCAACCAATCCAAGATTGGCGGTCGATTCCTCGGGGGGTTGTTCGGGATCGAAAGCCCCGGTTGCTTCGAAAGACCCAAGATGGTCTAACTTCCGCCTCAGTGGTGGCGGGGGTGGCTCCAGGATAACCGGCGGCAGGCCCAAAAGCCTTCGTGACCGGCGGAGCTCTGAATCCTCCACTGTGTGAGAGAATTCATGACACGCTAAGGTATTCTGCACGTACAAACAGTAATACGTACTAAAAGAAAGCCCCTAGAAGATAAATCAAGCAAGCACTATATTAGTAGGAAGAACGGTTACCACAACCAACACTAGAGTACCTTACCGGTGCAAGTGCAACTCGAATACGGAAGCACCCTCCGGGTTTACTCTACAAAGCGTTGGTCTGAATTCCATCCTAGGTACCGCGGTATACCCCCGCAGTCACTTGTGTAAGTCCCTAGAAAAGATAGGCAACTAGTTTGCCGGCACGTGAATAGCTATCAGGCGGGTACAGTTGGCAGTCGAAAGACCACAATGAGCAGGGTATCAAGCCCGAAACCTGTCAAGGGTATCGAGAGCAAGTGTTCCGGAAGACGACTGAGGACCTCGAACGGATTCGAGACCCACGAAGCTCCGTGGCAAATGCTAAAGACGGAATCCCTTAACAGATCCTCTATATGTGTTCTCCACAATGCCCAGTCCATCTTTGGAGGGGTTATCTATGCTGCCTTTCCTTACGCAACCTCGTGTTCATCCCCTGTGTTAGAGGGGGGTCCTGAATAGCTTTATGTAACCGAAGTTCTACACTCCCTAATGACAGAATCCAATGTTTGGTTTGGGTGGCCTTGGAGAATTTACTCTCCAACCTATTCCAAGGCCCTATCCTGAGCTAATGTGTGCACCCTACAAACAGAAAAGTCTACTTGATTTTATTTAGCGTTGCTTTTAATGGGCTTATTAAATCTCAAGGTGCGGAAGTGAAACTGATGGTGTGTAAAACAGACTCAAATCAAAATGCACAGAAATGCTTGAAAACAAACTTTTTCTAAAATGCAAAACCAACAACTTTTCAATGAAAAAACTTCTTTTCTTTTTCAGATTTACTAAGATTTTATGCAGTAAATGGAGAGAACTTTCACTCAGATCTGAGAGATACTTATACTAAACAAGCACTGCAAAAACTTATGCAAAAGACTTCTTTCCAAGCTACTGACGCAACAACTCAATCTTCAAATCAAGAAGAAAACGAAAGAATTTTTTTTTTTTTTTTTTATTGCAAAATTATGCAACTATGAAAAATGATGACAAGATAAAAACCAAGAGAATGAAAAGAAAACTCTGGCTTAAAGCGCAGATCGCAAACAGAATCAGAGCATGAAATGCATAAAGCAATCAAGAAAACACTAATTCCAACACTTGCCTAAAAACCATGAAATAAATACTTTTGCTCTTTTGTCTTTTCTATCAAAAAAAAACAACTAACAAGCACAAGCTAAGGGAGAAATACCCTAACCTGCTGACTGTGTAGCCCCAGACTCTAAACTCCTGAGAGGAGCTCTTCTCACCACAGGAGGGGATGACTGCCCCACCCAAGCTGAAAAGCTACCTAACAGACCCGCGACTGTCACCAAGACAGCCCGCGTGTACACGCGTGCTGAACCACTACAAAGCGCGGGTACCTGCATGCTAAACCTAAGCAGGCCGCGGGTATGTTCAAAAACTAAGATAAATTCACACGCAGACAGTCTAGTCCTGAGAAAGGCTTTTGGTATTGATAACCAGAGTCTCTAACAGGATGAGATGCTATCACTGTAACAGAAAAAACAAATTTGCAAAAAAAGAAAAACCAATGTGAAGAAACACACAACAAGAAAGACTGAAACACAAGACAATAAACCAATCAAGACCCAGACAGGATCCATAAATCCCCCTGAGAAGATAAACTTCTGACAGGGAAGAGGAGACTGCCTCTCTAGCTTCCTGAAAACTACACGCTATTGAAACTACTATAGCCCGCGGATACCCGCGTGCTATAGACAGTTAGGGCACGGGTTACCCGCGTGCAGGCCTTTTGCAGGCCGCGGGTACCTCTGTGTGTCCCGAGACTAAATGTCAAGCATCAGTCAAGGAAAACTGGTATTGATGAACAGGTTCCCTGCTAGCTTTTGACTAACACAAAACAAAAATAACAAAGAAACAGAAACTAAATTCTTTGAACTACCAAAATATCTTGAACCAAACCCGGGAACCCTAAGAGTAAAATATCCCCAGTGGAGTCGCCAATTCTGTTGTGGGGTATTCTATCCTACGGACTAATAAGCTAGGGCTCCAAACTTATACGCAGATCATGACCCTTAAGATTTAACTTTTAACCTTCTACCCAAAATCTCAACCGCTTTTCTCAGGCAAACACCGGAAGAATGAACTAACCTTTTTATCGACGGTTGAAGTAGATCCTCCATTGAGTTGTTATCTCCTTGCTGCTGCTCCTTTCACAAAGCTTCCTGCAATCAAGACAAAACTATGCATGCATGCTACTGATCTACTAGGGGGTTAGAGATAAAACATAAATCAAATAACATAGATGAGACTCATGTATTCGGGACGGGCAAAGTATCTTTTTCATTAATCTCAATATGAATCAACTTACAATGATTTCTGAGATCGGCCACCGTTCCTCGATCCTGATCCTGGGCTCCTCCTCTTCTTTCTGTTCTCCAACTGCTGCTGCATGAATTTCTCCTAAAGCTTGAGGCAAGGCTAAAGGGTTGGGACAAAACTGACTTAGCAATTTGGCAGAGTTTCTTTGCTATGATTTTTCCTCCTTTGAATAGTACCCCTACCCCTCCTTTTATAGGCTAGAAGGAGCTAGGGTTTTAGGCAAACTCTCGGCCATGCATGGCCGGGAGTTCCAGTTAACTGACAAAAAGCCTCGTGTCCCAGCGGAAACTTTCCTGATTTTTTGCTTTGTTAGGTACCCGCGGGTTGTAGTGGGTTAGCCCGCGGATACCCGTGTGCAGTAGACGGTCAACAAGCGTTCCCCCGCGCCCAGTGAGAGGTTAGGGTGTGGATTGCTTGTTTTAAGTGGTTTTTAAAGGTTTTATTTAGCATGGCTTTGGCTAGGAAGAGGCATGAGTTGGCCTGATGCCAGGTAAACCTGTGTGGTGCATTTTAGGGTTATAACAACAATTGTATAGGCTGGTTCACTCTACTGAATTCGGAAATGGTTATTCTCTTTGAAAATGGTGCATTCTCGGGTGAGTTCAAAGGGCCTTATACTTGGATTATTGGGTAATTTTAGCAATAACTATTGTTCATCATGATCGTTTGGACACAACTGGATCTGAGTTGTCCGACGGGATGATTTAATGAGTAAATCCTATTGGAAAATTATGGAATTTACTTACCTTCATGAGTGGAATAGGGACATGGCTGATTTCATACCTTTCCATTTTACGGGTGGGTATCATGGCATGAACTCTGGTGGAATCTTTGTGTATCACGGATTTATGGATTCACTGACTTCGAACGGGGTACAGTAATGGAAATAAAGGCTGTGAATAGACTAGATTCATGTGGTACATGGACTCATATCGTATACATATTTGTTCTCCCTCCGACCACAAAGGAGGTCCCTGTCGTATTAATGATTGTCATTAATTGATTCTCTTATGCTTCAAGTCCTACACTATTGAGTCATTAGTTATGTAACAAACAACACTTAAACAAAAAATGAACTATTTTTCATGGCACAAAACTGTGCACATCGACTTTATTAATTGAATTTACAAAAATTTTAGAAAACTCAAATCTAACTATTATACATGCTTCTTCAGACTAGAGCAACAATCCCTTTTTCACAGTTTTGAGAAATATAGGGCTTCAGGCAAGCGTTGTTCACCCATCCTGGATGAAAAACACCATCCAGTTGTGCAAGTCTGACTGCTCCTAAGGGTCGGATCTCTGCAATTAAAAATGGTCCCAACCAGTGCATACACAACTTTCCTGGATGCTTCTGGTACCGACTATTGTACAATAGAACCTTGTCTCCTTGCGTGAATACCTTTCTATTAATGTTCCTGTCATGCCAATATTTTTTTCTTTCTTTTTCCATTGACTGATGGAAGTCTACTAGAAGTCTGGTCTCCTCGAGTTCTTGTAACTCCATAAGTCTCTGCGCCACTGATTCCTCCTCTAACATATGTGTGATTTGTGCAATATAAAAACTTGGAGTGATGAATTATGCTGGCACCACTGCCTCTTTTCCATAAACTAGCTAGAATGGTGTGTACCTGTGGATTTTCTTTATGGTTTTCCTGTAATCCCATAGTACTTCTGGGACTCTATCATCCCAATCCTCCCGGTTTGCGTAATAGATCTTTGTCAACCTTGTTTCCAAAATCTTGTTGAAGGCTTTGACTATTCCATTGGCCTACGGGTGGTAGGGACTGATTTTGTGATGTTGGATTAGGAAATCTGTTGTAATCGTTGATATAGTGATACTAATGAAATGAACTCCCTGATTGTTGGTTAGCCTCCTAACACATCCAAAACAGGTGATAATATTCTCGAAGATGAACTTGGAAGCAATATTGGTCAAACAGTCCTAAACAACTGTTTCTTTAGCCCAATGTGTAAGGTAGTAAGTTGTGGTGATGATGTACCTAGCCTTTGAATGCTTGGTTGTGGGTTGATTGGTCCAATGAAGTCAACTGCCCATTTCTCGAATGATTATAGAGCTCTAACTGGTTGCAGCGGTAATTCATTTTGTCGTGATGACTTACCCACTCGTTGACAAACATCACATGATCTAGAATATACTTTTTGCATCCTTGAAGAGTGTTTCCCACCAAAGTCCTGCTTGTAGAACTTTCTGTGCAGTGGCCTTTCCTCCTATGTGACCTCCTATAACTCCACCATGGCATTCCCATAGTATATCATGTCTTTCATGATCCAGGACACATCTTCTGAGGATACTGTCTAGTCCTAGTTTATACAACTGTCTGATGATTAGCTGGTAATCTGTTGCTCTAACAACCATGTGGCATTTCTGGGTTGCGGAATATTTTTCTGGGCAGGCCTCTGTATTTAAGAAGACTGCTATGTCCTCTAGGTACTCTAGTATGGCCTCAATGCGGAACAAGTCTTCATATGGGAGCTAATCATCTACTACTCCACCAATTTCTCCTAACTCTAATCTGGACAGGTGATCAGGTCCTACATTACATCTCCCCGACTTAATGATAACTTCAAAGGAAAATTCCTAGAATAACAACAACCATCTACAAATTATCCCTTCCAACACAGGTTTGCTAACTAAATATTTCAATGTAGAATGATCAGTAAAGAACTTGAAATGAGAGACTAACAAATAATGTCTAAATTTCTGAAAAGCATAAATCATGGATAAGCCCTCCCTTTCCATCGTTGTGTAGTTGTGTGCTACTTGCGACAACTTTCAACTTGTAAAATAGATAGGATGATCCATAGCTTCATCTCGAGGTTACATTAATATAACTCCTAAGGAAATTCCTAAAGCATCCACCTGGATGTGAAATTCATTCTACTAGTTTGGGAATATCAGAATCAAGGTTGTGCTAAGATTCTCCTTGAGTGTCTCAAATGATTTATCACATTCTGGAGTCAATTGGAATGTTTCATAATTTTTCAATAGGTTTACTAGAGGTGCAATAATGTTGGCATATCTTTGGATGAAAATACGATAGTAACCTGTGTGTCCCAGTGTGGAGTGAAATTGTTTAGCAGTTGTAGGTGGTGGCATATTCACAATGAACACAACTTTGGCTGGATCTACCAATACTCCTTCTCGGCAGACTATGTGTCCTATGAAATTCCCATGTGGTACATAAAATATGTACTTTCTGAGATTCAATGAGATCTGCAATTCTCTGCATCTGTCAAACATTAGCCGTAGCAAAGCTACATGTTCCTTGAGAATGATATATATCATCCAATCATCAATATATAATTCTATAAAATTGTGAATGAACTCTCTAAAATCTGTTATTACAATCCTGGAGAAAATTGCAGGGGCATTATTTAAACCAAATGGCATCACATTATATGCTAAAGCTCCCCATTCTGTTATGAATGTGGTCTTCTTTTTGTCCTCTTCATCAATCCTGAATTGGTGGTACCCTAAAAATCCATCTGTGAATGAGTATGCTTCCTTCCTGGTAACCTGTTCTAGCACCTCATCAGTGAAGGGTGTTGGGAAAGGGTCATGCACACAGGCAGAGTTAAAGCTTCTATAGTCTACATAGACTCTAATATCCTTTGTGCCTTTCTTTCTTTGAATAACTATTGGGATAACCCACTTTGCTTCTTCTACTGCAAAAATGAGTCCTTCTTCCAACATCTTATCTATATCCTTCTTAACCTTCTCTTTTACTCTGGTTTTAAGACAGTATGGTCTATGTCTCACAAGCTTGGATCCTAGTTTTAATTCATTTTTCATTTCTCCCATAAGTAATTTGATCCCCTTTAACTCCAAAAGCATCTTTGGGAACAAATCCTCATATTCCCATAGCAAACTCTCTATTTCTTGACTAGTTTTCTCATCTCGATAATCTCCCACCATAGCTATCCTTTGCTACTCTGTGGTCCCTATATTGATTTTGCGCAATTTCAATGGGTGATTCTAGGAGATATCAGTCTGGCTAGGTATGTTGTTTTGGATTTCTTTTCTCCCCTCTGTCTCTTTGATGGATAGGTTTATCAATTCCTCTAAGTCATCTAGGATTTCTAAATCTTTGATAATCTGATAGCATTCTATAGGTTTCTCAGTTGAGGGAAGGTGAAGATTATTATGAAGTTATTGGATATGTTTGGAACATACCACTAAGTTTGATTTCTTCTCACCATTATCTATAAAAATAAGTTATTTGATCTATTGCAGGACTCCTTCAAGATTAGGGTACTTACTTGTAAATGAGAAGTCCTTGAAAAAATGAGCTGCCAGTTTTTTCCAGTCACAGGTCTGCCTTCTAGTTTCTTTGTGTATAAACCAATATTTCGAGATTAGACCTAGAGATTGGAGGAATACTTGAACCCAAAAGTGAGAGGGTATTCCTACAGCTTGCCACTGTGTCATGCACTATTCAATATTCATTCTAGGATCCAATTCTCCATTGAACAGTTGCATAGCTTGGAGATCTGTCTGCATCTCTGATTCTAGCTGCTCCTTATTCTGGAACCTATACTTGATATCTTGCTTCACCTCATCCCAAGTTTTGAGTAAAGATTTATGATTAGCCCACCATCTGGTAGGGGTGTCCTGAAAAGCTACATCTAGTACCAATATTCTTTGATCTTCTACTACATTTTCCTCTATGCTGAGCATAAAACTATCTAGTTCTGAGGTGCCATCGTATACTGGGTGTTCTCTGACTTTGGTCCCAACCCATATGGTTACTTTGAAAATTGCGCATATTCTTGAGAATATTTTGTATGAACCTTGTTTCCAACTGTCAAAATCCAATTCTGAATTATCGTTTGTTGACTGTATGGTTCTCCAACTTACTAATCCATCAGTAGTAGGATTTATATAATTGTCTCTTGTTCCTTCTATTATGATGTACAACTGGTCCAAGTATTCTCCTTCCATATTATTATTTGTTGGCTCTGTATACCTAGGTCCTACATATGGATCCAAAGGTTGAACTACCTTGTTCCATGAACCTCAAAGGTCATGGTGTCCTTCTTTAGGTCAATTACTGCATAATTGTCATAGGCCCAATCAATGCCAAGTAGTGAAGGGTAAGGGTCCTTATCTCCCATGATCTCAATGAATTCAAATTCAACCACTGTCTTTACTCCTGCAACATCTGTTTCCATATTCTCTAGTCTTCCTATGGGGAAGATACAATATTTCTTTTCCACTCTTAACTAAATTAGGGAATATGTCAACCTAGGTTTTCCTAAGGTTTCCCACGTCTTCTTAGGAAAAATGTTCACATTAGATCCTAGATCCAACATGACGTCCTTAATCTCAAATTCATCTAACTAGGATACTAGTTTGAATTCTTTTCCAGTTCATACTTTTCTTTGTTGCACTCTCTGAGTACTCTTCTTAGGAATATTATCCCTTATTCTTTCTTCTAGGGGTTCTTTGTTATCTAAAACTAGGTATAGCACATTGCACAAATTTTTTGTTAGTTGATCATTCCCCAGAATGTCAGAGAATAATTGAAACCAAAGGTCAACTACATTTTGAGGTTGCTCAGGTTGTCTCGATATGACTACATGGTTTCTGGGTATAGGGGGTGAATCAAGGACTTGCGCCATCTTAGGATAAGAAATAGGTTGTGGGGGTTTCTCTCAGATCTCAGGGCTAGGAATATTCTGAAATACTTCTATGGCATCTTTAAAGAACAACTTTTGTTTTAGAAGGTCGTACCTATCTTCTTTAGGTGTTGTTTTTTGGATCTGAGGTAGAGTATCAGCATCAACTCATGTCTTCGCTCCTCCTCGAGTAACGATATTAAGGTTGGGAAATTGTCCCTTAATAACTCTCTTGATTTCTAAACTAATGAGGTTAGTTCCTCTTTGTCATACTCTATCTCCCCATTTTGTAATTAGTTCTGGGCAGTCTTTAATTGTGTGCCCATTGGTTCTGCAGTGAGAGCACCATGGCTTCCTTGGATGAGGACAATCTCTGACCATGTGACCTTGCTCATCATAGTTGTAACATCTACTTGGACCTCTTCCCCCAGTTCTTCCTCCTCTGAAGTCTCCTCCAGATCCACCTCCTCGACCTCTTCCTGGTCCCTGAGGGTTTTCATTCACCCTGAATGTTGTTCGGTCTAACCTGTCTGCAAGTGAATCCAACACTCTACATCGATTGGTAGTGTGCGTGGTAGATGCAAAAAACTCACAGTGTACTGTATTTGATACTGCCAAATATTTCTGCATAATGGGGCACTATCTTGGCCCATGCCCATGGATTCGATAGATTTCACAATACTCAGTTGTTTGTGCTGCTTGGCCTCCTGGAAAAGCATGATATGGGGTGGGGTTATGGAATGACAAGTTTGTAGATACTTGTGAAACTCTTCCAATGGGTCTTGGTGGGGGTACCATTGGATTCTGAGGAGGTCCCATTCCCCTTATTCGTGGACATTTTTTCACCAGATGTCCTTCCATATAGCATCCAGTGCACCAAACCTGTGGTCATCTTGGACTGGGTATTGTCAACTCTTGAATCTTCTCCGTAAGAGCAGATATTTTCCCTTGTAGTTGCACCAGATTTGCATATGTTGGGGGTACGGTCACTCTCAGGCTCCCAAGGTATATTGCCATGGATTCAATATTCATTGATTATTCCAAGGCGTTTGTTAAAGTAGCTATTCATTGTTTCATTAGTGAAATTCGAGTCAGAGGCAACAACCCCTAAATGTACCACTCCCTTTGATGTTCTTCATGGATTGGATGTGCCAACCTCCATATAGAATCTTTAAACTTATGGCTATATTCCCAGGATGATTCATCTTCCCATTGCTGGATCTTGTGCAACTTAGACAGAGCCTGTTGTTCTGACTGGGGTAATTTGAACTCTGCTATGAACCTTGTCCATACCTAGCCAAGAGTGAATGCTTGACCTTGCTGTTAGAGAAATATTTGTCTCACCCTATGAAATCTTGCAGAGACGGCCTTATTCCATTTCCCTATGTAGACTCATTTTCCCTGATTAATAAATCCAGAGACAAAAACATAAATTTTTTCCACTTGTACGCATCTTGCACCCTATACAACAAGCGTATACGCAGGCTGCTCCACTACAACCCGCGTACATCAGGATTTGTGCTAGAAAATCAAAATTAAATGTTGGGTTTCCATGTCACGACAGGAGATCTCGGATCCTTGGCCTTACATATACTGGAAACATTCCGAATCGGCCCTTCAATTGCATTTTGAAGGCTATAAAGAAGCCAATTCTGAGCTATGGAAAAGGGGAGAGAATTCAACTTTGAGAGAATATTTACTCTAGAGAAATTATTACTTCATATTGAGTCTGCATCCCTTTGTCCTTTAAGTATGAACACAGTGTTAATCCCCCAAGATATTCCCTTATTTATGGAGAACCTCATTGTCTCCCTTCTATGAGCTTGCCTTTGGTGGAGGATTGAAGTGGTGGAGGCCCCATTGGAAGGAACTTGGTTTCTCAGTTCCGAATCGTGTCAACACGGAAGTCTGTAATGTTTTCACTTCTGTTGATCATTTATTAACATAAATACTCCTTTCCCATCTAATTTATATCGTGAAAATATATTATTATTATCCATGGGCATGTTTGTTATGTTTATTATTGGATTATGCTATCTAATGTGCTGGCCTTTTATATTATCACTATATTCTTTCTCTGCTTGTTTGTTGAGAACTTGTTGTAGGTATAAAGATTTGGGTCAAAGTGCTCAACAATGGACATCATCAAATGTTTGGATGAGGTAGGACTCTTTCTTCTATCTATTGCACATTGGTTTATATAACATATGTTGGAAATGAGTTGATTTCTGCAATCATACCTGTCTATTGTGGTTTACATTAGCCATAGAGATATTTTCCTCATAACACTTGCATTTCTGATGTTATCACCAATTCTTGCAAGGGGGGTGTTTCTCTCCAGTTTCAAGCCCTTGGTGTAAAATACGAAGAAATGGGGTTTAAAAACCCATCAAATGTGTTTTATTCCAAGGTCGCAGCCATGAGTGCCAAGCGTAGAACGCAGAAGTCCATTTCGGGTTTAAAATCAAGTGAGTGGGCATTTTTGTTTTCAACGACGAGGATCTATTGATGGAGCAGATCGACGGTTGGTGGGTAATTGTGATCAACAGAGATGTGCAAGGTTTAGCACAAGAGATAGCGTCCATATCACTGAAACGATCATCGTCGTCCGATCTTGTAGGGATAGGTGGCAGCTAGTCGATGTTTCGGGAATCGACCTTTTAGGGATCACAAGTTGGGAGAACAGGGTTCTCCCTTGGGTTTCAAAACCCCGAAACATGAAATGTGAAGAAACGAGAGATTGACCCACGGTCATGGCCTAGGGTTCTATGGAAAGGCGGAGCCTAAAGAAGGAGGACAAGTGGTAGTGATTGAGCCATTTCGTGGTTCTAGTCATTGGGAAAATAAGGAAGAGATACATCATGTATCCCTGGTGTGCATAGTCCCAAAAGAATCAAGACCATTGATCAAGGGAAGATCTCAGTCTTCCATCCAAGGGACACATGGTGCGCGATTAACAACCATCATAGTTTTGGCTATCGGGATTTCAAAAGCCAAGGGGTCTCTCCTCCATTTCATTAGGAAACCCCAAAATGTGAAATGTTAAGCCCCCGGAGCTTGGCCCATGGTCCTAGCACCAAGGTCATTTAGAAGAAAGGGCCAAAGATGGTATGATATGGGTAAAACCCACTTTTCCTAAGTCAATGATCAAGTGCATATGATTTAAAAGAGGCGTGGATCTTGGAGGTCATGATCCATGCACCCAGATCTAAGGACGAGGTCTGATTCCAGACCCCCTTCGTTGTTCTGCCTTGAATGGGGGGGGGGAGTCTGGAATGGTACCGCACAAGTTTCAACACTTGGGATTGAAGCACCTAGATCTGGAGCACACATTCAATTCCAAACCCCCCTTTCCATCCTTCCTTTAATGAAGGGGGGGGTCTGAAATGAGGTGGTTTTGAAAGTGGGCCCCCCTCCTGTCATGTCGCCCTCCCGTGCCGTCGCACCCTCTCCCACCTTAAACCTATTACCGCTTCCCCCTCTGCTTACCGCCTTTGTATTCTAGTGACAAGTGTCTCTCACTCTTCCTCTCTCATTCCCCCATCACATATTCCACTCTTGTTCCTCCTCACCCCCTCACACATGTTTCCCACTCAGGGCCATTCTGGCCCACCTCATTCCCTTTTTCCCTCTCTTTTCCTGACACATGTACCCTCCTTTTCTCCATTCCACTTCCACCTATTGTATCCCCACTCACTGACCCATCAAACTTGTGGCCTCCTCGTCACCTCTCCATGACACTTCACCTCATCACCCGATGTCCTAGCCTCGGTGTCCCCTTCACCTGGCCACCTTTGTCCAATTTTTATTGTGCCATCATCTCGCTAGGGAATCTTTCACAACCGACTGTCAGGTCCCTCTGTTAAGGTCCAACTCAGTTCTAGAAGGAATAAAGTGGCACCAGTGTCCTCTAGGTGCCAATTTTGACTCACACCAGTTCTTACCCCAAAAAAACAGTTATTGTAGCAGGTGGTGGCGGTTGACCGTCGTCTCCACCATGAATGGAAGGTTCAGAAATGGATTGTCAGCCTGTCAACTCATTGTAGGCCCATTATGGAACATGCTTGCATCTGAATGAAGTGCATGATTATCTAGAGACTGCATGCACAGTCGTCTAGTAAACATGCAGACGTAATTCCTTCAATGCAGTGTCTCAAACCCACTGTCATTGTTTTTCTTTGAGTATATGTAGGCATTTTTTCCATTTTATAAATCATCGTTGGTAGAGATAAGCTCCCTATTATAAAGTTTTGATGAAGCACTGGTTTTCCCTGGTTATATATGTGTATGTGAAATTTTCTCATTTAATGACAGTCAACTTCTTATTCCATCTGGTTTCCATCTAATATTGAAAGAGTTCATGATCGACTGATTCACATGAAGCATTGTGACAGTGTTATATAAATGTTTTATGGTAATGCTGTTATGATTTATTTTAATGTTCTTATGTTTAAATTCTTCCTCTTTAGTCTGTTGGAAGCTTGATGCCTACAATAGACCTTCGCATTTTCTCACCAAAGTCTTCCTCCTAGTCACCCTTATTACAACTTACTGTCTGAATTTGAATTAATACTTTGCTTGTTCATGTATATCCCGGTCCAAGATTCTAAGTTAAAATGATATCATTCTAAGTCTGTTCTCTTTTGATCACCCCTTTACAAACAAATTCTGACATATAAACTGATGGGCGTCAAGTTCTGCTCCTACTGCAATCCAGGAGTGACTTTTGATGCTAACACCTAGTACTACTGGCTCAATGATATTCATGTAACACTTGAGAGCATGACCTCTCAATTTATTTTGGAACTCTACCAACTTATTCGCATCCGGAGTCCCTCTGGATCTCCAGATTGCTTCGCATAAGAACCAGTGCTGCTCAATTTCTTCATCTCCCTTACCCCAAAATTATGGGTATCGGGAAATTGAACCTCCCGCATGGCCAACCATTTATGATCTTGTTGTTATTATCAATATAAACCCTAACGGTCCTACTTTCGATCTACCAGGAGATCCCAATATTCTCTCTGTACTCGCACTTCCTGCTTGTGATTGAATTACTAATTGTATTGGAACAAAACTAGTATGAGAAGGTAGTATCAAACTTACCACTCGTATAAAATACACTTGGTATATGGGTGATTAAGGGCTGGTGCCACTGGCTTCAGGGTGGTTTTATTTGATCTGGGGGGTCTCATTTTCTTCCACTATGACGATCTCTTCGGCTAGGTTCCCAATCTCTCCTGTTATCGAGGATGGATCTTCCCTTTCTTCTTCAAGATTCATGTCGGATTCTTCCTCTCTTACGTCTACACCTTCTCCTTCTTGTCTGACCTCTTGGGGACTTCTTTCTATCCACACTTCTCTCTCATTTAATCTTTGACTGTCCAGTCTTTACTGTCTTCTCATCTACCTTTCCTTTACTTCTCCTGATCCGACCTCTTTCCTCAACTTCTCGGACTGTCTTGCTGCTCTCTTGATCTTTTCACGCCACCACTTCTCAACTATGGTGGCTCTCTTCAAGTCTTGCTTGTCTCTTGATTCTGTTTCTTTTTGTTTCCCCCCCATTTGTCAAAGAACCCTTCCCCTATTTCAGGCCATAACTCTACCCCCCACCTCACCCTACCCCAAGCAAGGGTATTTACACTACCATCTTAGTTGGGGACATAGTCAACATCCCCTCTTCCATCAAGAAAACCTTAATCGATAGGTGGATTTCTCTCAACAATCTTCCCCTTGCATATTTCTTGAAAATCACCTCTTCTCATGAAAAATATTGGTGGTTCTCAGATGAAAATTCAATAATATATCCTTCTAATGTGGAACTGACCCAAAAATCAATCACCCACGTGACTGGACAATCCAGCCTATGAGGTGTTGCTAGATTTTCAGTGTCCCAAGAACAGATCCTCTTGACTCGTTCTTGGAACTATGGATATTCTTGAAGCCTCTTTATCCAGTGGAAAATTTCTTCTAGAAACTTAACCCAGAAAACCTCATACTAATTGCTTGATCTTTCTGAGTAAAATATTGCTTCACGAGTATCTTCCATTGATTTTCCCCCCAGTTCCACTTCTTTCCATATGAAGGCCTTACAATTTCTTTCCCACCATTGATCAATACTAGATCTATGGATCTGCAGAAGCATTCTCCCTACAGGTTCCAGTTTAACACAGGTCTCAACAAGAGAACCATTTTGTTGGAGCAAGTTTGATCAGACCAGGGTCCTTCTCAGGTTACCAACAAAAGGTGCAGAGTATTCTAGAGTGATGGAATTTTCATCTCCTCCAAAGAGAATAAGTATCACCCGAAGCGCTATTGAGACAAATAGATAGGGAAGGGTAAGGAAAAGACTTAGGAGGATTCACAGAACCTTTGGGACTCATCCTAATCTTTTTTAGGAGACATGAAAATATATGAAGCTTCTGTGTGCATGAATTGAACCTACTTACATTGTGAACAAGCATGTAAACACAGAACCATCAAGTAGAACTTATAAACCATAAAAAATAACTACAATGCATAAGAAAAATACACAGAGACACACCATATTTTGAAAATTCAAGTCCTTCTTCATATTAGGTTCAAAATATTTCTTTAGTTACAGACTAAAAAATACACAGTAGTGCTCTGTACAGACTCTTGGCTCTGGACTCATGTCTTAGAGATTTTATTCTTAGACAGATAGATTGATTACGTTACAGACTCAGGACTTGACTTGACTCGACTTACAACAACCTCCAAGAGGGAAAGATTAGACTGAACTTCCTCACAATCCAGTCGAATCACTAGCTATCCAACCTACTAAAAACAACCAACCAACCAACTAAAAACCCAACAACCCTATTAAAATCATGTTCATCCCTATATATATAAGCTAGGTTGTGTGTTTCATCTCATCTTGCACACTTCCTTGTTCTGTTGCAACTGTTTGTTTCTTAGCTGGCGTTGCGTTGTCTTTCACAACTACTTTCTATTTCTCTTTCCTTCTCTAATATCCAACTTCTTCTGAATCTTGCGCAACTCGTGCTTAGTTAAAAATTGCATGATTCCTTATCCCAAAAACAAAGGGCCCAACAATCATTCCATTCATTATTGGTTCTATGTGTTTTATTTGGTCTTTGTTCTTCTTTATATTACTTAGTGAATTCAATTATGTATTATCATTACACTTCATATTACAACATAAACCAGGTACTGTAACATCCATAACTATTTTCCAACCTTCATGTAAGGAACATATCTAATCTAACATGCATAAAGAGAATATTCATCGCATAAAAGATAATAAAAACAATAGTTAACGTGGTTCACACAACTTTGGGCTACGTCCATAGTGGTTGGCTTATTTATTACTTGTTCTGCAATTGTCTTAGGCTTGTGTACTGTGCTTATAAAGATAAATCATGCTATCTTTTCCTTCATCTATCCTCTTCACTCTGTAGTGAAAGCCTCTCTCTCCCTGCAACATATTCTCAACATTCATACATATAATCTTTCCCTCTTAGTCTATACTATAACTCTCCCTTTTAACAACACATGAAAGAACTAATGAGAAGAAACCCTATTCTCCCAACCCATTACATATTTATACATGAATTATAGGGCTTAAAACCCTACTTTGTTCACCCCAAAACCCTATTACAACTCATGTGTTAGTGACCTAACCTCCCTAACCCCTCACATAGGTAGAATAATATATTTTCCATGTAATAAAGGCCAATATTAATAAGGCCTAGTAATAAGGAAGAATAGGTCAAATATAAGAAGACCTAATAGAAGATTTCACTTCTAGAAGATATTCCTCTAGATTTTTCTTTCGGTAGATAGATTTAGTATAAATAGGAGTCGATGGAATGAGAAGTTTTGTCTTAGATATTATTGTAATTGAAATTTTGTCTACTGGAGGTTGCCCCCTCAAAGAGGCAAGTGAACATTGCTATATTTAAGAAAGGTGCTCTTTCTGGTGTTATTCTGGTAATTTTCTAGCTATAATCTTATTGTTCCATTATTGCTTGCTAAATATTTTTGTTCCACATATTATTATTCATATGGTCTATTGCAAGTGGTATCAGAGCACTTTCGTTGGAAAAAAATTATGGGTTATTTTTTTTTCCAGGGTAGAGACATATTCTGACATCTTAAATCTACATAGATCTATCATTCAACGCATAAATCTGCTATCGAGGAAGCATACACATAGGAACTACAAGTTTTACTTAAGCACACATTGTTGGCCACCCTTGTAACCCCTGTTGGTACCCCTTCGAGTGGTAGCGCATTAGACAACACCTAGATACAAATCGACCTAGATATCTTGAATCCCTCCGTAGATAAACCGATTAATTGCCTAACTGCTATAATGCCATCGAGAAAATCACTCAGGAAGATAATCTCTAGTACCTGGGTAGTTGGGTAATACGGTTAAGGGCACGGTATAGCCTCCTTAGTTAGTGCCCTGATATATCAGGCTGAGTACTACTGTTGGACCCCACATGTATATCACAGAGCTATAACACAGGGAAAACCCTTGTTTGTAGAAACCCTGAATGCCCTAACCCTTGGGATGGAAACAGAAACAGAACATACAATATCTATTGTCACACAATTGTGCCTCCTGCATTCTAGTTGTGAAATTAA
This sequence comes from Picea engelmannii, assembly GCA_009831015.1. NCBI lineage: Eukaryota > Viridiplantae > Streptophyta > Pinopsida > Pinales > Pinaceae > Picea > Picea engelmannii. The sequence goes on along the minus strand of ML776850.1, from coordinate 1,429,047 downwards.
TACACATTCCTTCCTGTTAAGAGTTTGGGTAATTCAACACTATAGTATTATTTAGATCGGAGTATAACTCTATAGCAGTAAAAAAAAAAGTATGGATCCTGATGGCACCATTATTTTATCCCTATCCCATTGGATTCCTCTCTTCTCCCTGATCGCAATCATACCTATCATATTTCAACAAATTTATTTTCCATGGACCCAAACCCCTTCTGACCCCCTTATTTGGGCCTTACCTCATTGAATTCCTCTATTCGCACTGATCATCATGATACCCTTCACCCATAAACCCTTTTTTGTGTGGTCCCACCCATCCCTTTTTGTTTCCTCCCTTCATCATGGCCCACACCCGTAGCTAAGACTTGGAAGCCCACTTCACTTCCTTGTCATCTTCTTTCATAGAGACCCAACTGGAAGTGCAACAACTTAGTGTCAATACTTCCACCATCAATAAAAACATGCATTCCTCCATAGACGCAAAAATAGAAACCATCAAACAATACCTCTCTACCCATATTTCATCCTACACTAGCATGATCTGTGCCAAGTTGAATATCCTTGTAGACCTTACCTCCTCTAATCCACCTTTGAACCCTGAAGGTGAAACTTCCTCCAATTCCCAAAATTTTTAGTCCCATAAGTTTCAATGTGACCTACGCCTTCTGTGAGTGGATATGAACAAATTTCATGGCTCACATTCCATCAGTTGGGTAACTCAAATGAAACATTATTTCTCTTTTTATGACATTACATATGAGTTGGCCAAACTCCGGTATGGTGTTCTCCATCTAGATCAAGAACACTGGAAATGGTGGAAATGGAGAAATAATGCCTTCCAAGGGTATGTGGCTTGGAAAAAAATTGTTGTAGATCTTTATGAATTCTTTGAAACTTACATCAACCATTTAGGCCATTTGACAAAGTTGAAACAATTTGGCATAGTGGAATACTTTATAGATGCTTTTGAGTGATTTAATTTCCGAACAGAGGGAATGTCTGATGCTTTTTTTCGATAATTATTTATCAATGGCCTCAAGGATGAGATACATGCCCACTTCCTCATGGATCACCCTCAAAGTTGGGTGGAAGCTAATAAAAGAGATAAGGAAGCACAACAAGTTGTATATTCTCAAACTAGAAAACCCTCCTTCATTCCTCTCACTAAAACAATCACTCCCCCTCCTCCTTCCAATCAACCAAAGATCCATAAATTGACCTGGGAAGAAATGGAGAAACACAAACTCAAGGGAATTTGTTATAAATGTGATGAAAAATATTTTCCTAGGCACAAATGTAAGGAACAAAGTATTTTTATGGCCATATCTGAGGATGTTTTTGAAGAACATGTCAAGGCTCCCCCTTTGGTCGAGTTGTTACAGGTATGAACTAACTGAGAGGGGGGGGTGAATCAGTTAGTGTAAGTTATTAACCATTTCTCATTTTTAACTTTGAATCATTAATCTTAGTGGCAGTAAGTCTTTGCTGTGAAATCCAGAGTTATAAACATAAAGAAGATAGCATAAAGAACAACAATCACACACAACATTCATTCACAAGTATGAGACACAGATTTTTCAAGAGGAAACCCAACCAGGGAAAAAACCTCATCTTCTTAAGATGTTC
>ML776850.1:1415963-1426051 GCA_009831015.1 Picea engelmannii | reverse complement strand
TCCAGCATTCGTGTTCCAGCATTCATGTTCCAGCAGTCGTGTTCCAGCAGTCGTGTTCCAGCAGTTGTGTTCCAGCATTCATGTTCTAGCAGTTGTGTTCCAGCAGTCGTGTTCCAGCATTCATGTTCCAGCAGTCGTGTTCCAACAGTCTGTGTTTGCATTTGTGTTGCAGCGTCTGTGTTTCAGCTTCTGTGTTCCTGCATCTGTTCTCCATACACAATTGATTGCCATCAATGACAACCTTGATCATCTGCGTCATCTCTGTTGTAGCCATATTTCCAACACGAGTCACCTGAACCCACTGACATGCATCAACCTTATGACCCTCTATAAATTGAACCGATCATTTCCATAAATGATCTCACTATCTTCTTTTCTCCCCAAACCCTCAAGCTAATTAGTTACATTAAGAATCATAAGGTCATCATCCTAGTTGACAATGGAAGAACCCATAATTTTATTCATCCCTGCATTGCCCAAGACACTAATTTCTATATCCGAGCAGTAAAAAAATTTCAAATAATGATTTCCAATGGTGGGTCCATGAAATGTGGGGGGCGTTTTGAAAATGTGTGTATCCAAATTGGTCAGTACCACATGAAATCTCATATGTTTTCTATTCACATGGGTGGTTGTGATATTGTATTGGGTGTCGAATGGATAAGGACTCTAAGCCCCATCCTCATGGATTTTTAGGAATTAACCATGCAATTCAACCAGGAGCACCAACAATATAAGTTCCAAGGCATCACAACCGGCTCCCTAGAGATCATCAATTCACATCACATGGAAAAGCTCCTCAAAAAAGTTCATTCCGACATTATTGCACAACTCCATTCCATTAACGCCACTGAGCCACCCTATGTGCCTCCTGACCTCTAATCCATCCTCTCCAAACATCAAGTCATTTTTTCCACTCCTTAGGGACTTCCTCCTTCCGATGGTGTTCATGATCATTCCATTCCCCTTGTCCTTGAAAACCTTCCTCCCAATGTTCATCCCTATCGTCATCTCTTTTCCCAGAAAAATGAAATTGAGAAAATGTTTCAAGAATTTCTTTCCGTAGGCATTATCCGCCCTATTACTAGCCCCTATTCTTCTCATGTGGTCATGGTCCTTGAGAAACAAGGCTCTTGGTGCATGTGTCCTAAATTTCACACCCTAAAAAAATTCACCATCAAAGACAAATTTCCCATTCATGTCATTGATGATCTATTGGATGAATTAAGTGGTGCCCAACTCTTTACTAATCTTGATCTTCATTCTGGCTACCACCAAATATGTATGAAAGAGTTTAACATCCCTAAGACTAAACTTTTCACTCATGAGGTCCAATATGAGTTCTTAGTCATTCCCTTTGGCTTGTGTAATGATCCATTCACTTTCCAAAGCCTCATGAATCATGTCTTCCATCCTTTTCTCCATCATTTTGTCTTTGTTTTCTTTGATGATATTATCATCTATATTAAAACATGGAAAACCCATATTGATCATGTGGATCAAGTTCTTCATCTACTCTCTCAGCACAAACTTTTCCTCAAACAATATAAATGTGCTTTTGGAGCCTCATAAGTCGAGTACTTGGGTCATATTGTTGGAAAGGTAGTTGTCAAGGTGGATTCTAAGAATATTGAAGCTATGCTGGATTGGCATCACCCCAAGACTCTCAAAATATTGTGTGGTTTTATAGGCTTAACATGATATTATCTCAAGTTTGTTAAGAATTATGGAAATATTGCGACACCTCTCACTACTCTCCTTAAAAGTAATTCTTTCACTTGGACTTTCATAGTTGATCATGCCTTTCAAGCCTTGAAAGTGGCTATGAGCACCACTCCTGTCCTGGCCGTTCCTGACTTCACAAAGACCTTTGTCCTAGAATGTGATGCTTTTGGGAGAGGAATTGGAGCAGTCCTTAATTATGCAAGATGGAAGGACTTTAGACTTTACCAACAAATAAATGTCAGAGCAACATTTGGGCCAATCAATATATGAAAATGAAATGTTGTCTATGAAGTGGACCTCTGACAGCCATATCTATTAGGGAAATGCTTGCAAATTAAGATAGATCATTAGAGCCTGAAGTATTTTCTAGAGAAATGTCTTTCATCCCCAACGCAGCAAAAAGTGGGTGACTAAGCTATTTGGATATGATTATGAGATCATTTACAAGCAATGCAAAGACAATGTGGTTGCTAACTCTCTTTCAAGAAAATATGAAGATGAAGGGTTCCTTTTTTCCCTCTCCTTCATTGTACCAGATTGGCTCCAACTTGTTTTCCAGGAATAGCTACAAGATCCTAAAATTCCATGTTTGATACAAAAAGTGCAAGCCAATTCTCCAGTTTCCCTAAGGTACTCTTGGCATAATGATGAGCTTCACTACAAAGGCCATTTGTATTTAAGTAAACAGTCACAACTTAAATCCAATGTGCTTTATGAGCTTCATGCTGCACCCACAACTGGGAACTCAGGGTTTACCAAAACCTATGAACGGGTCAAACGTTATTCTTTATGGGATGGTGTTGGTTATAGTTCACTCCTACTACCATTATTGGGCTGATACAGTTTCATATCTACTATGGTTTCCAAAAAAAAAACCCTAAAACTATCAACCCTCCTAGTAAACCAAAAGGAAACACATCACACAAGATGCACTGCGCAGTCTCACCCGAGATAGTTCTTATGGGTGGATGCAATGATCAAGTGATTGAAACCTAGGAATGAGTGGGGATATGGATTTAAAATCTGTTATCTTCATATGTTAATCTAACACTCAACTTATCTTGATTAATCTGTCATTCTTACTCATGCATGTAAAATATCATATCTAACTAATTCATTCATTCATTTATCTAACATCTAACCATCAACAACAAAGGAGATACATAACATTCAATCAAATAGCACATGATCTACCATGGTTCACCCCTCATGGGGTGTGTCCATAAATATTTTGTTGCTCTACTCTTTTATTATTATGTTTCCAAAACTACAATACCTCGCGCATTACAACCCTCCATCAGAACATGTTGAGATATACAATGAGGTGGAATAGATCACACCAAGATCCTCAGCCTGTGATCTAACCCTCAATATCTCCCTTATTCCCTCTCCTAAACTCAACAACTTACAAAAATGGGATTAGATGTTACTGACATACAGTATTCGACCAACATAGTACAATGACCAAAGAAAAACAATAACCATCTCTGAACCTCAGAACACCAACCCCAACCTATACCTCCTAGGTACCTATTTATAAATGTTTTTGGCTTACTGGCCATTACATATTCTTACCAAAACCATAACCCTAGCATGGTTAGGTCTTCTTGAATGCATTCCTCGCATGCTTTCCTCCTCTGCATGTGCGTTTACCTTGCGCGTGCTTCTTTTACTTCCAGTTGTCTTGTGCTTTATTCTCCAAAACTATTCTTTATTCCAAAATGGGCCTACAGTCAATAGATCCCAAACACTAATATGTGGCTCTTCCTAGGCCACCTAGGCACTGTGCACCCCTTTGAAAACCTCTTCTAGACTATGGAACTTGTCTATCAGTCCCTTTCCTCATGTCTAGATCTGAACGACATTTTTCGTAAGCGCTTCTAAGTTCTGCAATGTGAATTCCTCCTGAACCATGGATATGCAGTCCACCCATGTCTACGCCATGTTCTTCTTCTATGCCTCCAACTGCATGATCATCTTTGTTGCTCTCTCTTGGAGGGGTTCCATCTGCACCTATCTCTCTTGTTTGTGTGCTCGTGCCATCTTTAGTTCGACTTGTAATCTCTTCATCTCCTGCGTTCCTTTTAAACACTCAGTGATTCCCATCATCTTCTAACTATGATTGAGGTCCTATATTTTGGAACTTATCCTCTCTTCCTGTTGGTCCCACTGTTGGACCTTCTCATCTTCCTTCAGTGCTATACAAAGCTGTGTTGTTCTGTCAAACAATTCTTCTACTTTGTTAACTTGTTTCTCCAAATATGCTAGTTGGAGTGAAACTTCTTCATTCCTTTGCTCTCTAACCTCTAGTGGAGTCATCAGAGTCAAATTTTCCTTGAGTTCCTCAATCTGTTGCCTATATTGGTCGATAGTTTGAGAAATCTTATTGATTTTTTCCTCCATAGTTGGACTCTTGGCCTAGGCATTGTTTGGAAGGTGGATGTAGAATTTTGTCACCCCTTGTTCAATTCTATTTGTGTTCTCTTTTTCTTCTTTGGTCTCAAAATTTACTTATTCGACCATGAGCTCCAATTATTCCTTGTCATTTTTTATTTTTTGCAGTTCTGCTACATCTTTCCTCATGCGTGACCGCACCTCCAACACGATGCTCACTTGGAGTTTGTACAATGCCTTTGTTAGTATCTTAGCCAATACAATATCAACCTACACTACATATTTCAGTGGCATTTATGATGCGATTTCATCCATATGCAACATGTCACTAGTTACCCTAAATGTTGGACTTGCCTGCGCAGATGTGTGAACCATGTGTTCAGTTTAGGGTGTAGTCCTTTTCGCCACTACTGTTTCTCCCTCCGGAATGGATGTTGTTCCCATTTCGGACCCCTGTGCGGTCTTGATTTTCTCGAGGATCTGTCTTATGCTAGTTATGTCGTATTGTATCTACCCCCTTTGATGCTTTGCTTCTTCAAAGTCTTCTGCAAGGTGATATTGCACCTTATCATCCACAAGATCATTGTCATCCTCTATGATTGTATATTTAGATGACTCCTTGTGAACCTTCTCCTTCTTGCACGTTCCTCCTGACTGCAAAATTGGCTTCTTAGGTAGCCCTGGTTCTTGGGGGGTAGATGATGAGGGGGTTCCATGTGTTCCCGTAGCCACTGCTCCTTGCTCTTTTTGTTGAAAGGTAGTGTCCTTCTTTCCTGCCTGTGCATCCTTCTTCACTATCTGCACATCCTTATTTCCTATGCCCCCCTTCTTTTACTATGCCAGATTCTGTGTTGGTTTCAGATTTTTGGGTGCAACTTTGTCTCCTGCAGGTGTCTTGGTTTTTCCTGTGTCTACCTCCTTGCCCTTAGGTACTTCCTGATCCAAGACTGGGATCTTACAATCATCAAGCCAATATCTCATGGCCATCTCTATGTCTTCCTTCGTGAAGCAGTATCTCATTTGGAGCCACTCCTTTCCTATATCCATGCATGCTTGGATCCACATGTTGTGCATGGACACCTTGAATTTGGAGACATCCTTGAACTGTGCAACTACCTCTGGAGTTATTCACCAAGTGTTGGTGATAGTCTCCTAGATCTCTGTGAAGTAACTAGCAAAGGTACCCGTGTATGTGCTTCTGTGCTTGGGGTTGGAGTTGCTCCCCAACAATGTGTATCAGGCTGCACAACACTGACCTATCCAATTGAAGAAGTATCAATATGGGGGTTCTCTCCATCCCATCAGTGTGATCAACATGAGTAGCTAGGAGTAGTGGAACTTTATGGTAGGGTCCTATGCATATTTTCAGTCCTCCATGAATAAGTTTAGTAGATAAGGGGCCCAACTAAGCGACATGCCATTTGCACAGTGTGCTACAGCTGCGTTGACCTCAGTGTAAACTTCTTCCTTGTGACACTTTTGCAACATTTTGTAGGCCATGAGATTAGTGGTCATCCATGTTGTAGCGTCGCTAATCCCTTTGATTATTATACCACGTGACCCCCTCTCTATGCCATATGTTCTTTTTATTTCTTTTGCCAGCACCTTATGCTTGGTTTTGTCATCCAGGTACTGCATGAGATTCTCACCCATTGACGACAATCCTTTGATTGTTGTGATTAGCTCCACATCTATCGAGACAAGCTGCTCCATCCAAAGGAATCTTCCATGGAGGACCAATATCAACTACTTTATGCAATTGTTCATCTCTTTCCCCCTTCCAAAGTGGGGAATCTCCAACAGGTTGAGGATCCGAGTGTTTGCTAGGCCAGCTGCCCATGACTTTGGTTGTAGGATGGGGTCGCCAAAGGGTCCTTTCCCTAGGCTATCCAAATAGACATGCTGCGCAAATTCAAGGAATTTTCCCTCATCGTCCACATCGTGGTTTGAGTACCTCAGTTTCTACATGCAACCTAAAAGTTTTGGCATGGTTTGTACTCCTTTTGGAATGCACAAGAGCACAATTGATGCATCCGGATACCTGCGCGAAGATCGCGCCATAGGTTGTTTTACTTTTCGCCTTGGTTCTTTTCTTGAGGACCTCACCTCCATCTGTCTCCTTTCTATATGAGAGTTTGACTGGCTAGTGATATCCTCTAGCAGACCCTCTTGTTGCTACGTGGTTTTAGCTCTAGTATTTTTGGGTACTACCACCTCTTTCTATGCAATAGCTTGGCCATTTACCTGTACGACCCCTTCGACCATCGCGGCTTCAGATGGGTTTCTTGTGTTGTGTGTGGGATGTCCCTGTGCACTGCTAGCTAGGTCAACTTCCATTTCTGATGTGGTTGGACCTTGCTTTTCCTCCACCACTAGCATAGGGTATATGGGATATTTATCCGATGACAGAATTGTGTTGACGTCGACGAATTCCTCGGGTTGTTTGGTTTCTAGTTCAAGATTTGCTGCTCCCATGGTGCCTTGCTACTCCATCCTTTCCTTCCTTCTTGGCTCGATGCACCCATATTTGGTGGTGCCATCGTGGGTAGTGGTTGGTTTTCACTGACTAAATATTCATTGGTTCGCACTGTGTCAATTCACTTTGGATCTGTGTGCTCTCTCTATGCAATTTCACAATTTCATAATGGGTCTTATGTTGCTCACCTTCCCCTTTATATAGGCCAGTCATGAAGATTCTCAGATAAGATTTCCCAACATTGATTAATGTAATGGTGTTTTATTCATACTTTTGTATTGAATTTCCTAATTACTGCCAGTTGGCACCTTTATTGTAACCATCATTTTTCAAATTTCACCTTTTGCCCATAATTGCTGCCAGTTGGCGCCTTTTCATCGTAACTGTCGTTTTTCATTTTTTTTTCCTTTTTTGACCATTGGTCCTTTTTCCAGCGTGTTGAGTTTTCCAAGTGCACATTATGTCGTTTAGCCATTGTGCATGGAATTTTTCTTTTCATCACGCTAAGTCCATTTTTGTTGCGCACGGTCTTCTGATGTCTGACGCAATAACTCCATTTTTTCTGTGCACAATCTTCTGATGTCTAGCATAACCTTCTCTCTCTCTCTCTCTCTTTTCAACTATAATACAATATATACATATCTCTTTACTACATGGTAACTTTCTAAGAACTAGGAGGTCGACTGTCCCTATACAGTTTCAATTGACTCCCATTGATAATTCCTCTGAGTTTTGTACCTCATATATCTTTCAATTGTACATCTCCCCCATTTGTGATAGTCTTCACTTCATATGGTACCAACCAATGCATTCTGAATTTTCCTAGGTGCTGAAGAAATTTACTGTCATACACCAAGACTAGGTTTCCCTCCTTGAAACTCTTCCTTTTAAAATGTCTTTCATGCCAAGCTTTGTCCCTTGCATTATGTACTTCTTGGTGAAATACTGCTAGAATCATATCTTCTTCCATCACCATCAGTTGACTTATCCTTTATTGTAATGCACCGTGTTATGTCATGTTAGTGATTGCTGCTATGCGTAGACTACGTACCAAAAATTCTAATGGCACCATGATGCAGGAGCATCACCAGTAGTCGAGTGAGCGTGAAAGTAGAAGCCAGTTGGAAAAAGTGCAACACATAGTTTCCATGTTTTGAAATGTTTTTGAAAGGTTAAGAAGTGGATATTAATGTAGTATCTAGAAGTGTACTTGCATTTATATCGGGCTATTGTGAACATATCATGAACGATTTTCTCTCATCTGTCAATGTAAAAGGCATTTAAGCCCAATTAATGAAAGTAGGTAGATTTGAATTATAGATTAGACAGTTTAGAAGAGAAGGAGGGAAAACAGATATAGACACCCTCGTCTTTGTATTATGAGATTCAATTAGAACATTAGCAGAGAGCTGTAGAGATAGATGTAGAGAAGAACCCATGTATAGAAGCAATTGAGTTAATATATGAAGCTTTGACTCAACTTTTATGGTGTTATGATGTTTACTGTTTACATATGTTGAATGGTATGCTAACAGTTGTTTTATTCTCTCTTTTATGCATTTGTTATGATGCTATGTTGTGTTGAATGTATGATTTCATGTTGAATGTATGAACTCTGAGAGAGAAAGAGAATGAGTTTCAATTGTTTCTCATCCTGAGAGAGTTCCTGCAAGGAGTGCAGTGAAATGTCTGCAAGGTGTGTGTTGACAAGGGTTATGAGTTTTATCTCAGAAAGCTCAGGAAGGATACCATTGTTCTCATTCCAAAATAAGTGTAGGTGAAGCACAGAAGCTATGCAAGGTGTGTGTAGGCTAGTTGTGGCCTTAGAATTTATCAACTAAGGTTGAAAGGTTGAAGGACTACTGTTGCAGAAAGTGCACAGAGTCGGAAAATCAAGTACCCTAGAGTATTTGATAGATTGCCGCAAGGAGTGCGTGCAGGAGTTATTTTAGAGACTCGAGTTTACAAGTGAAAGCTCAGGAGGGATAACACCTTTGAACAATTCAAAGGAAGATGGATATTGAAACACTTCGAAGAAAGACGGGAAGTTGAATCATCGTGCAGAAGGTAAATTTCAAAAGGAGAACACCGAGTCAATTTGAGCCAGAGGTTCTGGAGGAAGAAATCGAGTGGTTGAAGTTCTCCATGGAGAACTTGCAAAGTTGTGAGGACCATAGGATCCAGAGAAGTCACAGGGTGGTTAGAGGCAGGAAAACTCATCACCTTCGGATCCAGAATCAATGTGGACCATTGATTGTGTTTTGCATAAGTCGTTGGATCATTTCACAAACTCGGAATTTATGAGTTTGGAGATGGAAGACCAAACTCTTGGAGTCGTGAGGTCCTGAGTTGTGAGAAGCGGAGGAAGATATCCAGACCATTGGATCCAATTCGTGGGAGAACCGTCAGATCTGAATCTTCGCGGGTATCGCATATCGCGAATTCATGAATTTGTAAGTTTGGAAGGCAGGACCAAATCCTTTGGTTGCATGAACTCCTGAATAGCGAAGAGTAGGAGCAATCGTTAGATCAGATCCTCTTCACTATATCATGTATTGGAGTTTCAGAGGTTGGGAGGAATTAGTTTCGATTGTAGAAGTCATGAACTTGCGAGTTGAGAGGGCTCGTGCAACATGTGGCATGTCCGCTTGGTGGGAACCATGTTGCTGACAGGTGGCGTGATGATAAGATGCCCGAAGAGAGGAATAAAAGGATGATAGGTAGTGGGCACGTTTCATTTGAAAAGGGAGTCAACACCTTGTTGATTTCTCGTTCTTTAGATTCTCATAAGGAAGGAGCCCAAAGGCTCAACAATTCAAGTCACGAGGTTGCGAGTTCCAAGAAGCGCTAAAGGAGTCAAACCTTCTCTGACTTTCGTGCCTCAGATTTTCATAAAATAAGGGCCTGGAGGTTCAACCTTTCAACTCGTGAGATTGCGAGTTGCGAGAAGTGAAAAAAGGAAGTCAACCATCGCCTCTCGAGGTTTCACAAAGGGAGAGTGCCAAAGTTCAACACTCCAACATGTGAGGTCATGAATTGCGAAGAGGCGCTAGTACTTAGCCGTAGCCGATGGTTACACGTGGAGGGCACTGTCAATGAATGAGCCATACCCCATCGCATCTCAGGTATCGGTGTTTGGTGAAGAAAAGTTGAGGGTCTTCCACTCACGAACACGCGAGTTGCGAAAGACTCTTTCACTAAGACAAGGTCGTGATCGCTTGCAGAAGGAAAAACTCGTGTCTGGTGTCATGTTACATAGGGCGAGTTTTCACAAAGGACTTGTGGATTCTGTAAGGTAGCTAGAGAGGTAGTGGGGGGGCCCAGAGGGCCCATAGTGATAATAGTGAAGTTCATTCAATGTAAGGTGGATTAGGTCCACTATATTATTAAATAAGGCCCACTATGGTAGTTAGATATAATAAATGTAAGAGGACTTCTTAGAAGGTTCTACTTCTAGAAGATTCCTCCTCTAGAATGTTCTTAGGTGATGGTA
>ML776850.1:1398816-1413189 GCA_009831015.1 Picea engelmannii | reverse complement strand
AAGAGGCAAGTGAACATGAGAGGATCCCTTCCATAATAGGATCCATTGTATGGTGTTGCCCTACCCTAAGGGTTTGATAGTAATAAAGAAGATTTTGCATATTGTTCTTGTGTATCTATTGTGATGTTTTTGTATTCAATCTTTGGATCTTAACAGGTTCATTGGAGGTTCCAGCGGGAATCGAAGGAGCTACTTCAGCTCAAGGGAATTTTAGAACAATCCTGAGCAGATCTTGACCTGAGGGTTGGGGTCTGTGCCACACCACTGCTTCTTGTCCATACACCAACCTGAATGGTGTCTACCCTGTCAAAGCTTTGCATGTAGTCCTGTATGCCCATAATACTGTTGGTATCTTCAAGTCCCAATCATCCCTTTTGACATTGCATATTTTTGTCAATGCATTCTCTAGGATATTGTTAAAGGCTTCCACTATTCCATTTTATTGAGGGTGATATGGTGTACTCTTTTGATGATAGACTTCAAAATCCTCAGTCATAGCCTTGATAGTACTATTGATGAAGTGAGTTCCTTGGTCACTGTTGTATTACTTCCTTTACATGTAACTATGTTGATATTTCTTCTGTCATCCCCTACTTCTGCAGAAATCCACTTAACAGTCTGATTCTTCTAATTTCTCTTTTCCTGGATCTTCCCCAATAGTGTCAGACAATCTTTTGTATCATGATATGATGCGTGAAAATACATACATGTTGCAAGTGGAAGTGGACGTTCTCCTTCATAGTGTCCTAGTTTTTGACAGTTGTGACATACCATCGGTCCTCTGCCTCTTCCAAAGACTCCTCTTCCTCATCCTCCACCTTTGTATCTAGATCGATCTCCTCACGGTGTGTTGTACTAGGGCACCTGGTTATACTACGTGGGATTATACTATGGTTGCGTAGTGTTATATTTCTATGGTGCAATGTTATATGGGGATGGTACTTGGTTAAACTGTGATGCATCTTTCCATGTCATCATATCTTCCTGCACCCTATAGGCATCTGATGTCCATTCCTCATCAAATCCATTGTTCGACAATATTTTTCATCATGGCCTATTTACTTGCAAAAGTTGCAATATGAAATCTTAGGCATTGTCTGGTATTTCTGCATCATTGGACAATGATATGGATCATGCCCTTGTGTCTTACAAATATCACACCCTAATCCTCCTGATGGAAAAGGGTTTGGCGGTCCTATTGCCATGTATTGCACGAATGTTGGGCATTCATTCTTGTGGTGTCCTTTTGTCCTACATGTGGTACACCAAACAAATTATGTTTTGTCCTTACCCCTGTTTTGGTTTAGTTGAAGTATTAAATTATGTAGATCCTCCTTCAACTCCTCTATGGATGGATCTTTCTTCTGATATTGGTTCTCTTCCTATTGTAGGGATTCCTACAAAGCCTCTACTTGAGTTTGAAACTTCTACTGTCTCAAAGGGTACTTCAAGAGTGGTAGCAGGGAATTGACAAATAGATGCATGTGTTTTGTTATCACTGCAAAATTTTCTTTTTTGAGACGTAGCCTTAGAACTTAGCAAGAGGCTAAGTCAGTATGGAGGAGCATCAGACTGGTGGATGAAGCCACATCCGACAAACATGGATAAATATAGAGAAAAAGTGAAGTAGATGGGGCCCGACAGGTCGTGATCGTGAGAGCTGCCAAATCAATGGTCAAAAGATGCATCGGACGGAGAAGTAGTGCACTGGTTAATATCCTGGAGGCGGGCCGATAAGAATATCATGATTTTTTTTCAAAGGTATGTGGTGCCACCAAATACATATCAGGGGGAAAAGTGGGTAAGCCTAAAACCACCCAAGTCCACCCTGATGTCACATGTTAGAAAATCATTTGATAAATGTCAAATCCAAGGATCTCATGGGGAAAAGGACGACCGGTCAAATCACTTCACACCAATTGTTTGAGTACTTTTCGTCCATGCAAAGCCATGTGAGTGTCACTAGAGAACCGATTTGAAGGCTCATCATTCAGAATAGATTGGATGAGCATGAAAAGATGCTGTACTTGTAAGTACTTTTTTCAGTAATTCATGATTGGAACTCAATGACTACCATCTTTCAAAATATGGATGACATTACTCTGTTTTGGGCAATCGACACTTCATTCCTAAATGGGGTGATTACAAACTGGATTAGCTTCCTAATTTCTGTACAATTGAGGGAGATAAGCTTATGTTTTCTGAAAAACCGAGAAAAATGGATAAAGTATACTAAGTGGCCTCCAGTGAACTAGGATTTTCAACTAATATGACAAATTCATCATTGAAGAAGAAAGAGAAGTTGGTTGCACAAATATTAACAACGAAATTTCATACAAAGATTGCAGAAGAGCCAAAAGCGGATAAGGAGGTCAGATTAAATCCCATCATGAAGGATTTAATCATCAATGGATACATTGATGAGAATCACACTTGATTTGTCAAGAGGAAAAGGAGCAAGAGACAGAAGATAGAGGTTAAAGATGAGGTGGTTGAGAGCGTTGGAGAAAACCAATCGGCTTGGATTGACACTTTAAAGGAAGAAATTTCTAATCTAAAATAGTTCTTAGGCTAAATTGAGTATGTTTCAAAGAATTTTGTAATGATATAGACATGTGGCGTTCAAAGCGAAAATCTATAATATGTCAGTTTGTCTATAATGCTCCCTATAAAATAGAAGTATAGTTGATTACACATTACTCCTTTTTTGTAACTGATGTCTATTTTTAGAACTATATGGAAGTTGATTCATTTTGAATCCTGGATGTAATCTATCCATATAAATTATTCCAAAGAAAAATAAAGGAGAGGACTGACCGAAGTGGGGGCCTGCTCTCATAGCAGGAGGAGTTTGTAATTTCCTGGAGCTAAATTGAAGATATGATGAAAAAGAGTTTTGAACTCTTTATGAAAAGATTCTAATGGCTGTGACATGAGTTCTATTTTCTCTCATAGTGTGTATTTCTTGTGTCTTTAAAATTCCATTTGCATTTTCTTATGTTTAAATTAAAGAGTCAAAGGTATGGAATTCATCCTATGATGCTCTAGACTTAAGCGATTTGAACTATGTGATTCTCTTCCTAGCTAATTTAGAATTCATTTCAATAATGCTCTGATGCAGTTAATTGTTTTTCCTTTTCCTCTTTCACCCTGCAAATTTCAAATTACAACTCAGATTCATTGCCTCATTTAGCCTTTCTCCTCTAAATAAGTTCTAATGGCCTGCTATTGTTTATTTATTTTTGACTCCATAGCCCTAAGTGCCCCTCCCCTTCCTTTCCAACAAATTTATAAAAACCCCCAAAAGAAACCAAATCTAGCCACTAATTGCCAAAGATATATCAAGTGACACGAGAGAGCCCTCTCTGAGTTGTGTAGGCTAGTGCCTATCTCTAAAGTAGGTTGAAACAATTATCCATGTCATTTGTTTTATCAGCTGAAAAAATTTACAGGGTGTTATCATTATGGCATCGTTGCCGGGGAAGAAATTGAAATATTTTCCCTGGGAAAGAATGACATGGCTGAGTTCTAAGGTCTGATAGTAGTAGACACTTGGACACATATTGAATGTATTCCTACTCTAGTGACTCCACACATTAAAAAATCAATTTAAAGGTGATTCCACTGGTAGAAGAATCCATTAATTTAAATTTTCACTGGCGACTCCACTCTCAATGTAGAATCCGACTTCCAAAACATCATTGGCGACTAAACTTTCTGAAGATGAAACCCCTGATAGAGGTATGAAAAAGCATTATGGAAGAAAAAAAGTACTTAAAATGGAAATTTTTCCAAGGCATTTTATTGTTTGTTGCTTCTGGTCCTTGCCTGAACATGCTAGACAAATTTTTATTCATCTACTGTATGCAAACAATGATCATGATAATATTGAAGTTGCTTGTCCTCCTCTTAACATTATACAAATATCCCCTCAGTTTATTGCTGACCTTAATCAAAATCTCCCACCTAAACCATATGATAGCTACAACCAAGCAGATAAACCTCATGAGACCAAGGCTGATATTGCATCTCATGTTCTTGGTTCAACACCCTCCAATATCCAACATAGATACAAAATCTTGAAATTACCCCACATCCTTCATGATTTTCCTCCAAATTACTATGAGTACCTACCTGTGTTTGACAGGGAACAAGATACCATCATAGCCGAAAAACACATCCAAGGTTTTGATCATTTTATAGATTTGTTTGAAATTTATCACGATGATATTTGTATGAGAGATTTCTCTCAATCCTTGAAAGGAGAGACCAAAGAATGGTTCAAACATTTGCAATCGGGGAAAATTGTCTCATGGGAAGAATTGAAGGGTGTTTTTTTGAAGTTCTGGGGTAAGAAGAAATCTCTAGACATATAGCTTACATAATTCTATGCCTTGAAAGGGAAAAGCACTAAGACTATTTCCGCATTCAATAGAAGGTTTTCCAGTAGTTATTATGATCTGTCTAAATAAATTTGACCCATTGAAGCTGCTGCCATGCTCTAGTATGTCACTACTCTTCACCCAAATCTATCTTTCCTCTTGATGGAAAGGAGACTTGTGACCTTACAACAAATTTTCCGTGATGCTCAGGAGATTCAACATAATATCCTAGCATGCGAACAACTTCAGAGTGAAAAATTGGGTGTTCAAGGATATAAGGATGAATGTGAACAGAGAGAATTTGTTCCAGGATATAAGGATGAATGTGAACAGAGAACGTTTGTTCCAGGATATAAGGATGAATGTGAACAGAGAACATTTGACTGGAATCTTGAGGATAAAATTGATGATATCATAAGTCCTTTTGAAGTTTTGAATGCAAATGATTTTGTAGAAGATTATATTACACGTATTGAAAGAGAAGGCACTTATGTAGCTTCTGATCCACCCCATGATTAGAATATAGCTAATTGTTTCATATATTCATTTGAAGATAGTCGAGAAATGAACTTGCAAATCAGTTTGTTGAGGAACAAGTTGATGCTCCAAGTTTTTTCTTGTTAGATGAAATTGCACGTGTTGTTGATATTTGATCTAGATTTTAGAGAAGAACAAAATGAATACAGATTATTAACATGTGCTTAACACAAAATAACAGAGATACAATAAAACTAGTTTTCTATTCAATAACAAAATAAGTTGAAAACTGTAAAATGCAGCGAAAACAAGCTTGTTGGAATGGTGGCGACTTATCTCTAAGAAGAGATGTGACAGCTGCACTCATTCACAAGAAGATGATTACAATGAGGCTTTGAAGGCCTTTTTACAATAAGCAGGATTTCCAAAAACCCTAGACATCCAAAAACCTAGCCCTAGGAGATGAAGTGCCAAAAGTCATGTCGGCCCCGTTTGGGTAAGTTAGTACATCAACTTCCTGGGGTCATAACTTTTGCATACGATCTCCATTTTATGCGTATGATATCCCATTGGAAACGTATCATTGAGGAGATTCATTTTTTGCACAATATGAAAGGAACTTCTATATTTCAAACCTATTTTCCCAAAAAAACATCGTTTCGGGCCTCAAAACGACTCTGGAAGTGAAAACTGCTAAAAATAGTAAATTCCCAAAATTGCCAGAAAACTGTTTTGAGCCAGTTGGAAAAGGTGGGTGGCCACCGATATCCATATAGATCAATCTGTCCATATATGATGAATATGATGATGATTATGAGGTTGACTTTTTAGAATAGCCCATTGCATTTTCTTCCTCTGAAAATGTTCCTTTTCATTAGTACAATGAGATCCATCAGCTTACATATCACAGTTGCAAAGAAGAAAGTTCTGAACCAGCTACAAGAAATGATTTACCTCTATGTTTCCCTTCATTTAAATTGTTGAAAGAAAATTCTAAGATCATCATTGAGGAAAAGGAACATATGTTGATGCCAAATCACACTGAATCGCTGGAACTAATTGACAAGAAATTGCAACCATTGGTCGAAGATGAATCTGAAAATGAGTGTGTTCAACAACCCAAGGAAATTGAAAATTGTGCATATGACAACAGTGAAGAAAATGAATAAGGTTTTGAATCAGGCAAAGGAACCTTGCCACTATGTTTTTATTCTTTCAAAACACTGAAGCAAAATGTTTCTAATAAAAAATCCTCCGGGTATGATGCTGAATGTCCAAAATACAGTGGACTTACAAATGAAAACCATATTCCATTAGTGTTTTTCTTCCTTTGAATTGTTGAAATCAAATCACGAGATAACAGAGAAAGAAGGAAAGTCTGACTGCAATGGCACTGCTTTAAATGGACAAATTGTTGTCAGTAAGGAAGATCAACAACCTTCATATGCAGTAAATGATCGCATGACTAATTACATGGATGGTTATTTCAGTTCATATTTGCAACCTATGATCAACTATCAGCTTGAAAATGAATATGAATTTGATCCGGAAATTGCTATTAAAGGTCATTTCCCTTCTCTTGAGCTTAATGTAGATATACAACAAGATTTCCATCAAGATAGAGTGTTTCAAAGTTGTCTTTCTTCCCCTGAGAATGATGTGGTTTTTCAATTCCTAAATGGCATAGACATAGATGAGGATTCTGAAACTACATATATGGAAAATTCAAGCATTGAACAAACAACTAACATAGAGTTTCAGGAAAGCAACAAGATGGTGTATGCCACTTTTCAATCAGAAATACAGAAAGATAATGAAGAGGCATTTGTTTTTAAAAATCATGGTTTTGAAAATGCATCCATGGGACTCTAGACTGTGAAATAGTTCATGTTGTTAGCCTTTCACATTTGCAAGAAGATTATGAACATGAACTTATTTCCATTCATTTACTCAAAATTCAAAATGACATCCCTCAAGAAAATTTCTAGAAGGTTAATAAAACCAAATCAAAATTGTTTGATGAACAAGAGGATACCATTAATACACATAATATGGCTGCCATATTTGAAGATGTTCGAGGATGTATGAATGTTTTTGTTGATATGCATGGAAGAGTAGACAAATATATTTCTTCCATTTCATTTGAAAATGTTCTCAGAACAAAAGAAACAGAGCAAGAATGACAGACACTTGTGAAGGAAGCTTGTCCTTCTGTTTTAACTCCTTAAAAAGGAATGGTCTCCCATGTGTCTCATGACCCTATGGCATGCTATATGAAGAACCTTTACAGTCTGAATCTACAGTTGGTGATGGGTCGTGAGCTTAGGAATGAAGATGACGACAAATCAATGTCGGTATTATATATGGATTGCTTTACAACAGAAGTTTCATTTCAGTTAGAACTATATTTCGATTCAGAAGGTTGTTATTTACAATCGTTTCAACAGATTTTTCAACTTCTTGACAAAAATCGATAGGGAAAATCACCTGAAAACAAGAAAGCAGTGGAAGGAATGATACATGATTGTTTTTTTACGCATGTGTTGGAAGACCCTTTTGCAATTTTTTTAGAAAAGATGAACAATCCTAATATTTTTAAATTCCTAAGATTCAGGTTCATATGTAACTTCTCAAATGAGTTGTCGATGAACAGGCTTTGGAGTGAGCTTGTGAAAAGAAGGCAAGCAATGAATAAAACATTGGAATGGATGCATTGGAACTTTAATTTCACCCGACTGGAATTTCTCTTCAGTAGTTAGGGTAGGTAGGTGCGAACAAGCTTGATGATCAAGAATTTTCAAGTTTAGATTCTCAAATAAAGTATTTAGTTAGATTTTAGCAGTATATCCAGTGTTATATCTCTAGGTCAGAGAATGGAACACACCTATTATGAGAGAAGCCCAATGGATAAGGTACAGGGTCTACTATTCTTTGATACCTCACAGGGAGGGTAGCATCCCTAGTTGGAGCCCATGCTATCACTGCAAAATTTTCTTTTTTGAGACCCAGCCTCAAAACCTAGCAGGAGGCTAAGTCAGTATGGATGAGTGTCAAACTGGCAGATGAAGCCACATCTGGCAAATAGGAATAAATATAGCATAAAAGTTAAGTAGATGGGGCCCAACAGATCGTGATCATGAGCGCTGCCAAATCAATGGTTGAAAGACGCATCAGGCAGAGAAGTAGCACACTGGTTAATATCCTTGAGGTGGGCCGATAAAAATATTGTGGTTTTGTTCCAAAGGTACTGTTGATTAAGGTTAGTTGTCATTGATGTCAACCCTTGAAGAAATCCCCATAGCACAAAGGTTTGGGTAATGGACCCAAGATTGTTTGATGTAAAGATGACTCATTATTGTCTTGTCATGGTTGATAAGAAGTAAAGATGGATGAACTCCAAAGTGGTCCCCTTATGGTGAAAGCCCTCACGGGGAGACGCTTTTTGGAGTGAGAGAACCCATTCTTAATTGTGGAAAAATGAGATGAAGGACAGTGAATTTTTCAGTGAAACTATCCTAGATGAATAATGTTTGTCATGCCATTTCAGTTGGTATGTGGAACATCACATAACTCCTCACGGTTAGAGAGTTATGACCATATGAAGTTGGATAACCCTTCATAAGTCTTATAGAAGCCCCCAAGGGTAAAAGTACTTTGCAAAAGAAATTATTTTAAATGAAGAAGCCCTAAAATAAGGAAATTGTAAGGCTACATGAAGATATAAATAAGAGGCAAAGCTCACTCATTAAATAGACACTTGTACATATTGTATATCTATTTTTCTTGTGTAAAGCTTCTTGTAAATACTTGTGGATACATATGAAGTGGCGAATTTCTGAGGTAGCATGAAGGGTTGACAACGAAATTCTCGGATTTATAGAAAACCTATTTTTCTTAGGCGTACGCGATCTATCTGTGTATAGGGTGCATACAATACATGGGTTGTCTGTGTATAGGGAGTGTACGTATGCATGGTTGTTGTGTACAGGGTGAGTAAATGTTGGTAAAGCTATGGAAACTTGATAAGATAAAAATGTAGAGGTTTAGGATTTTGAGATCAAGCTCCCAGAAAGGCCTAAAGTGCTCAAATACATCATATTCATCCATTGGTTCAAAAGGTATGTCTTATTTCTATGAATAGTTGGATTTTAATGTATGCATGAGAAATGGAAATGGATATTTGAAGATTCTCCCTAGAGAGACTAGTGGCTACATGGGATCTTTTTCATAAGTCAGATCTACTGAAATATAGTGTTGGTATATTCATCATTGATACTTCTTGTGAGGCACATCTTGTATTTCTTGGCATATGGCTAAGGGTTTTTATGGTACATGGTTGAGATCTTGTATTTGTGTAGTTGTTGATGTATTGAGAGATTGAATATCAGAAAGGGGTTGATGACTAAGATCATGTGAGGGATATTATACTTGTTCATTATTACACATACCTATATGACACATGACTAGAGAGAGACATACTTTCCTTGAGTAAAGGTTATATATGAGGATGCATGCACATGGTATAGTTACAGTCTAGACACAATGACAGGTTACAGATCTATGTGAAAGAAGTTACAGAAGGTCAGAAGTTTTCAAGAAAAGGAAACCCTAGTTTTCAGAAGGCATACATAGGTTGCATAACAGTTTGGTAGTGTACATATGCAGGCTGCATAATAGATAGGGCATGTACATACGTGGTCTGCAACACTACAAGTCGCGTATCTGTTGTATTTTTGTAGATACATGTTCAATTCAAGTTCAAATTGATTACAGGGAAGTTGTACAGATTGGATACAAGTCAGTGGTACAGGTTTATATAGTTATACAACAGTATATCTCATAGTGATAGGTTGTCAGTGATTCCATCATTCTATTTCTACTTCAGGGAGGTTGGATGGGGAAAGGACAGGTGGTTATAGCCACCTTCCGGTTGTAGCTGGAGAACATAGGGGGTTGTAGCCTTCTTCTGGTTGTAGTTAGAGAATTGGGGAGTTGGAGCTTCCCTCAGGTTGTAGCCTGAGAAACTAGGGGGTTGAAGCCTCCTTTTAGTTGTAGTTGGAAAAAAAAAGGAAGTTGGTTCTTCCAATGAATGTAATTCTTCAAGACATATAAGAAAAAGCATTTTGTGGTTTTCTCCCGATTTGGGTTTCCACGTAAAACACTGGTGTATTGTGTATGTGTGTTATTGTTCATTTCTTATTACTCATTATTGGATAATAATACTACATTGATATAACACTTGGATTAATTTGGAGAAAAAGGATTATTATTTCACTATTACTGATTCACACCCCCCCCCCTCAATAATCCAACAATTGGTATTAGAGTAGGTTCCTTCAGAAATTAGTTTAACCACTAAAAGGTAGATCATAGAGAGTACCAACTTGCATAAAAATGGAATACCACAGTTTGATGGAAAAAAGTATGCTTTTTGGAGCATAAGGATGGAGACATATATACAGGCACAAGTATTTCAAGTTTGGAAATCAATTGTAGATGGATACACAACACCATCAGTTCCACCAACAAGTGACAAAGTAGTGAAAATCAGTGAGAATAATTCCAATGACACAAATGCACTTTTGAAAGGTCCCAGTGATACAATATTCACCAAATTTGCACATTGTAAATCCACTAAAGATATTTGGGACAAGCTTAGAAATATTTATGAAGGAGATACAAAAGTTAAAAGAAACAAAGCTTCAAACTTAGAGGGGTCAGTTCGAACAACTAAAAATGAAGGAAGATGAGAATATTGCATCCTACTTCTTACGAGTCGATGAAATAGTTAATGCAATCATAGGATTGGGAGAAGAAATTGAAGAGTCTATAATTGTTCAAAAGGTACTAAGATCTCTTCCTATGAGATTTAACCCTAAGATATCAACACTAGAAGAAATATCATATCTAAACTCAATAAGCATGGAAAAACTGCATGGAATATTCACAACATATGAAATGAGAACTGAAAAGGAAAATCCGGATGTAAAAGAAGCATCCTTCAAAGAATCCAAAATATCAAAGCAAAAGAAAGAGAAATAAGAATAATATAACATCAATAATGACATCTCAGAATATTATGAAGAAGTGGCCAACTTCGTCAAAAGACTGAACAAGGGAACCGACCGTAGGTATAGAGGTAAGGTTCCTTTAATTTGTTTTAATTGTGATGGTATTGGTCATTTTGATAACACATGTACTCATAAAAAAAAGTGAAATGATGAAGTTTACTCAAAATGAAAACAAGCATATAAAGGAAAAAGAACTACGAAGAAAGTTTTCAAGAAAAGACTATGCACCAAAGAAGACATCTCATCATCATATGAAGATGAAGTCAGTGACAGTGAGGTTGAAATAATGTAACTGTGAAGATCATTCTTATTATTTTGTTATTGGATTAAATCCCCATTGTGGATTAATCATGTTATTATTATTATTATTGTTATTGGATTAATCCCCATTGAGGATTAATCATGTCGGTAATTGTATAAGGACCAAATCCCCTTTTGCGGATTGGTCATCGGACAATTACAAAGTGTAGAATAAGAAGTTGGCCCCAACAGTTATAATGAAAGGGCCAAAATTAATTAAAGGTGGGTTTACCCACCCAGAGTGAGAGGTCGGCCCTGCCAGATGGTGACTCTTCACACATGCCAGATTGATATAAATAAGAGGCTAGCGCCTCACTTCTAACACACTCTTCACTTGCTCATTCTCTTATGAGGCAAGCTGGAATTACAAGTTGGAGAGAGGAGAAGAAGGGTGGCGCATATCTTGAGGAGGAATTTTCTGTATTGGTTTGAGTTATCTCTTGAACTTTGTATAAGCTATTTATGATAAGGAAGTTTTGTTGTGTTTTCTTCCCCTAGAGGGTTTCCCCGGATAAATGTTGTGTCTCTTGTGGATGTGTATTTCTCAGTGATCTTGTTCTTATTATGCTCTTATCTTATTGAAATGCAAAGAACTATAACAATGGCATAAACATTAACATGGTATCAGAGCCAACCTAAAGAAAGCACAATCTGCAAGAAGAAAAACGTCACTGTTATCGTACCCCAAAATTAGGGTTTTGAAAAATGAGTGTTTTCAGCTCTCTATCACCCTAGAAAGTTGCGCCCTCCCCTAAGGATCAATTTGGCACCTAGAGCGCACCTTTTCAGTGGCTAGATCCTTTGAAAAGTGAAGCCCTAGTTTCACAAAGTACCAGAAAACTAGAGTACCAGAAGTACCAAAGTACCAGAAGTACCAGAAAACCAGAAGCACTAGTCCAGAAATCTGCAGAGCAGATTTGAAGGGGTAAAATTTGGATTTTCTCAAATCTAAAGACACCAGGCTACTCGCCTCAGCCAAGCGCACCTCCTGGTAAGATCAAAATTTGATTTTGAGCATTTTCAATTTTTGGTTATTTTCGTTGTCGAAAGTACAAGATGTCTGCAAGAACAAAGCTTGTTGAGAAATTAGAAGGCATAGACAACTTCCATGCCTGGAAGTATAGGATCAGTCTGATCCTCATAAAGAATGACCTATCAAGATTTATCAAAGAAGAAGTGGAGGAACCCAAAGATGTCATAGAGAAAGCAAAGCATCATAAGGACTCAATCAAGGCTCAGAGAATCATTGCAGATTCAATCAAAGACCACCTGATCCCATATGTATCGTCAAAGAAGACCCCGAAGGAGATGTTTGATGCTCTAAGAAAACTATATGAAAGAAAGAAAATCAATCGAAATATGAATCTTAGAACTCAGTTGAAGAATACCAAGATGCAGAAAGGAGAAATGATTCAAGAATATTTCTCCCGAATCTCAGAAATAAAAGAACAGTTGAAAGCGATTGGAGACACCATTGATGAAGACAAATTTGTAATGATAGCCCTAAATGGTCTCACAAGACCTTGGGATGCCTTCATCTAGTCAGTATGTGGAAGAAAGGAGAAACTACAATTTGAAAGCCTATGGGAAGAATGCATCCAAGAAGAAACAAGGGTAGCCAACTGTGAAGTGCTACTAGCAAGGGACAACGATCAAGCCCTAGCTACTCATACAAAAGGAGGAAGGAAGAAACCCTATTTCAAAAGGGAATCTCATAGAGAACCACAACCATCAAACAAATTCAACAATCAAGAATCTCATTCAATAAATTTTCAGAAGAAAGGACAATGCAAGGGACGAGATCTCTCATCTATACAATGCTATCATTGTGATAAGATGGGACACAAGGCGAACAATTGTCCAGTCAGAAAATAAGAATACAAGAGGAACCACAAAAGGCAACATGATCACATTGTCGAAGATGAAGAACCACCTAAAAATATGATTAAGGACCATGTCTTGATCTCAGCTCTCTCAGGATCTGTATCACCTGGAGAGGACACATGGCTCATTGATAGCAGTGCATAAAAGTATATGATGGGTAAGAAGGATACTTTCTCTTGTATTTCAGAAAAGAAGTTTTCTCAAAAAGTAACTCTTGGAGATGATTATCAATATCCCATCAAGGGAATAGGAGAATCAAACTACAAGCTTGATTCAAAAAACTCAATAACAATGAAGGACGTACTCTATGTACCAGTCCTAAAGAAGAACTTACTCTCCATATCAGATTTAGACAAGAAAGGCTATAGAGTTGCCTTCATATATGGAGAAGTTCTCATGTGGGCTAAGGGAGAAGCCATAAATGAAGAAATCGTCATCGTAAGTGAAGAAAATGGTTTATATAAGCTAAAGGGTCACCTAGAAACTGCTATGACCCATGCCATCGACAACTCATGTGGGCTAAGGGAGAAACCATAAATGAAGCAATCATCATCGGAAGTGAAGAAAATGGTTTATATAAGCTAAAGGGTCACCCGGAAACTGCTATGACCCATGACATAAAAAACTCATGCGAACTTTGGCATAGAATATTGGCCCACATCAACTACAAGGCACTACCATACATATGAAAATATGTCACAGGTTTACCAGAACTCAAGGTTGATCAGGAAGGCATATGCAATGGATGTGCGCAAGGGAAGAACATCAAGAACCCCTTTCCAAAGAGGGACAACAAAGCAGAAGGAGCATTGGAATTCATCCATTCAGACGTGTGTGGCCCAATGCCAACATCCTCCATTAGCGGGTATGTATACTATGTATCATTTATTGATGATTATTCTCGTAATACCTGGATATATTTCTTAAAATCTAAAGATGAATTATTCAGCAAATTCAAGGAATTCAAAGCCTTGATAGAGAATCATTATGAAAGAAATATTAATATACTCAGGTCAGATAATGGAGGAGAATATACCTTGAATGAGTTCGTAAGCTTCTGTAGAGATGTCGGGATCAAGAGGGAACTAAATACTCCCTACAATCCCCAACAAAACAGTGTTGCTGAAAGGAAGAACAGAATGATTATGGAAGCTGTGAAGACCATGATTCACGATCAAGATCTTCCTATGTGCTTATGGGCAGAAGCAGCTATGGCAGTTGTTTATGTGCAGAACAGACTATCCCATAGTGCACTTGGG
>ML776850.1:1327755-1380107 GCA_009831015.1 Picea engelmannii | reverse complement strand
TCCATATTTACTTCTTATCAACCATGAAAAAAAAATAATGAGTCATATTTACATCAAACACTATTGGTTCCATTACCCAAACCTTTGTGCTACGGGTCTTTCTTCAAGGGTTGACATCAATGACAACCAACCTTAATCAACACGCAATTAAACCCTAGTAATAAATCAGTGCAACGTTCCCATAGATTCAAAGCACTAAGAATACTAACATAGGTCAAAACTAACATTCATGTACATTGTTCAACACTAAGCTACCATATTGGATTCATCTATCATATAACAATGCACTAAGAATTTAATCACATAAACAAGAGAGCAGACATAAAGCACAAATCATTCACAACACATGATATACGTGGTTCACCTCCACCTTGGGGCTACGTCCACCAACTATTTGTCTTCTTTATTAGTTTCTTTCAATCTTCTTACATGCACAGAGCCTCAAGATCAACCCCGCGAAGGACAGGAGATCTATGCACTCTTCGCTAGATCCTTCTTTCCCAAACTAGGTTACATCACAAAGCTTACATACAGTCTCTTATAGTCACTTGCACTCATCCTTTCAAGTCTCACACAACATGCACAAAGCACTTAGAACCATTACTTGCACCTAGCACAACTTACGACTGACTAGTCATTCGCACTTAGCAAGTCTTACATCACTTAGAATTTTATTTATACATTACAAAATCAAACCTAAACATGGGTAATCCCATGGGATGACATCCCCATACCCATTACATAAGACCAAAACCCAAAAATCCCTAAAAATGGGCTGAGATACTGCGATCTCTGCTTCGTCTTGCACTCCACCTTCGAGAGATTGTCGAAGTCCCAAAAATAGGTCAAACATAACCATGAATCCTCAAAACTTGGTCAAAGGCCAACAAGCCCCCAACACTCACCTGTGAATCATCCCGAGTCACTCTGGTCTGGGTAGCTCTACTTCAAAAGCCTCGAGCTTGGCTTGAGCTACTTCAACTTGTTCTTATGCCATGGCCTCATGTTCAACAAACTCTTAGATAACAACTTCATTGACAGATCCCTCTAAGCATTGTTCAGTTGCAGTGATGACTTGCTCCAGTTCTAATCCTCGACCTTCGATCTCTGCGAATAGTAGGAAAGCCTCCTCTTATATAGGTTGGAGCCTCTGAGTCACTTCCATGAATCTACTCTGAATGGTGTGGACTCGTTGTTGAGCAGTGCACTTCTCTTGGGCTGACAAGGGCTTCAACTATGCTTGCATTGTTTTTGCTTGTTGCTTCACCTCCTAGAGCTGTGAATCTAATGCCTTCAGTTCTAGATTCTCAGTGAGTCGTCCATAAGTTTGGACACTTTGATCACTTAGTTTCTTACATTCCATGGCAAGGGCCTTGATTCTTTCAACTACACTCTAGGCAGTTGCTTCTCTTTGATCCCTTACATTGTGTGGAGTGTTGGGAATTGTGCGGATCTCTAAGTCTGATATTCTTTGTTGTAGCTACTCGATAGCTTCCTTGAGCTGATCTACTTGATGCGTGAATCAATATTCTTCCTTTGGCTCTAATCCTGTCATAGAGCAGAGTGCTCTGCTAACTTCTTCTTTCACTTTGAGTTGCTCTGCGAGCAACTTTTCTTTTTCTTGTTGAATCTGCTTTATCCTCTTCAAACTTTGTCTGGAGAGCAACCTTCTCCTGTTCCCCAACTCAAAATTTTTCTACGAGTACTTGTTGAAATTGATTCAAGGCTTGGGTGGCCTGTTTTGTTTCTTTCTGTGCTTGATGAAGGTGAGCTTCGATCGCCTCAGCTAGTCGAAAGAGTTGGGATGGCTCATCTCCCAACTCTGGTTCTCCCAATGGAAGGGGAATAGTGGACACTGGGTGAATGTATTGAATGACCTAATTTACCCCTCAGAGTTCAACCTAGATTCTGTCGTACATTTCCTCCTTCTTGGCTTCATTTTTCTACAAAATTTCCTGTGAGGCATTGTTTACAACTATGATGATGAAGTCAAAATCATCGACAATGAGCACATTCTGGATCTTAGTCAAGGTGGCTCTGGATTTCTTCCAGAAAGAGGGTTTCAAGGGAGAAACCTTACTCTTCTTCAAGGGATCATCCTCATCTCTAGGTGGTGTTACTTCACCTTGTTTCTTCTCATCTTCTTTGGCATTTATTTCTTCTACATCGCCACCACCCCCTTGGTCAGGTTATATTGAAGAAGTCTCTTCTGATGCGCTTCTTAAGTCGTGGACTTCTTCGGTCTTCTTTCTTCTGCTGGTTCCAAGTGTGTCATGTTCTTTGTGAGTGGCCTCCGAGATGTCAAGTTCGAGGTTAGACATCTCTACAGGATTAGCGGGGATAAGGAGGTATGCTAACCAGTCCTTAGTTATCTCCTTGAGGTCCTCCTCTGTGAGCTTGTAGTACAACTAAAGATCGTCCTTATGCTCATCTTCTCACGTATTAATATAGATGAAGTGTCGATCTGTGCATAACTTCATAAGGGGTCAGAACCGCTGTAAGGTGTTTGGCATCATCCAAGGTTCAGCTTCAATATCCCTCTTCATCTAGAGATAATACGTTTGAAAGACTACATTTTACTGCTACTGTTTTCCCATATTGCTCGAGTACCAGAGCGTAGTGAAATTCACAGAAAGTGGCTCGAACGGCTCAATGTACAGGAAGGTCACACCTTTCAGCATCTCCCAAGCAACAAAGGCGATGAGGATCAGGATCCAACTAAAGTGGAACTCATAGCCCTGATCTTGTGCTTCATGACAGTCTAATTCCAGTTGGTTAACTAGGTACTTCGCCCAGTTCATCTGTAGGCCTTCCATGCATTTCCCTGCAAGGTCAACGACAAAGCCTGTGACCTATGTAGGTCTTTTTTTCCTTACTAGCTTCCCTATAATTAATTGGCATGCTAGGTACACTACGCCATTCTGGATGGAAGTTACCTTGTAGCCTCGCGTCCCCTTCTCAACATCGCCATAGGTATCTGTTGGCGTTCGGAAGTCACTCCTGGATTGCTAGCAGGAGCAGAGCCCGAAGTCCATCAGTTTTAATGTCACGGTTTGTTTTAAAGGGTGATCAGATGGAGGGAAACTCAAAACAATGTCGTATCAACTCAGAAACCGGACCAGGCATGCATGAAAGAGTGAGGTCTTGATAAACTCCAAACAGTGAGTCATAGTAAGGGTGAGTAGGTGGAAGACTTATGCAAGAAAGGCGCAATGATCTATTACAGACATCAGGTATGCAACAGACTGAAGAAGAAATGCATTCGAACGCAAAATCCTTTTACATTCAAATACAAAAAACCAGAGGGCACAACAACGCCACAAAAAATCCTTTATTGCGACAAACTGCACTACTGTGAATCCTCAGGCAAAAGATGAAACAAAGATGGAAAAGAAAGAGAATTGTTTGTTATAAACCAAGAAATCTCAAACACAGAGGCATAACCAGGAAACCAGAGTATTTGCTGAAACTTTACAGTCGGGAGCTTAGCTCTACCATCGATAGATACAAAAATGGCAAAAATGCCTACATATAATCAAAACCACAACAGCAACAGGATCGAGAAGATGCATTGAAAGCTTTGCGTCTGCATGGCTTCTGACATTCTGCAGCCGCAATCTTTGAATAATCGTACAATTTGTGGCAGACGCAATAGATCTTCTGACAGTTACATCGGTGAATCGACATGCTTTTAATTCATTCTAGGACGTCCCCATTATGGCGGAGACGATGTCTAACCACCCTAAACTGCCTCAATAACTGCTTCTTGGGATTGATAATGGCCCAGCCAACTCAGCACTTCGGGATTCGGATGACTTCTCGCGCTGCCACCTGGAATAACTGGATATCTTGAGAGACGGACATGAGGGCCAGCGCGGAGGACATGGTGCATGATAGGTGCAATGGCATCGGGGAGCGCGCGAAAGGAGTGGTGAGGAGTGAGAGTGATGGCGGAAGAAAGGAGAGCCACGAGGACAACCGAGGAGAGGTGAGTGGATGACACATGGCAGCAGGGGAAAGGTGGAAGGAAGAGTAAAGTGACAGGAGGAGGACCCACATGGGTTAAACATAGGGCAGCTGAGAGGAGCGGGACTGCACGAGCGCCGTTGATTTGGGTGCTACGATCCTGGCCGTCGGGAAGCTGCACATGGGATCTCGGACCCCCCCCCTCCGCTTAAAGGTAGAAAGGCGAGGGGGGTCCGAGATGCTCTTTATTGTCGTTGATCCGGGCACTCTAATCTGAGCCGTCGGAGAGCTGCGCCCCCGATCCCGGACCCCCCCCCTCTGCTTAAAGATCGAAAGGCAAGGGGGGTCCAAAATTTGCTGTGCGCCATCGATCTGGGCGCGCAAATCTAGACTGCCCGGTCTTGCATGCTGCTTACCATGGGCGCATAATCACCCGAAACTTTGGACAAGTGGGTTTTAACCCATTCTTTTGATATCTAAACCCCTTAGCAAGAAATATCGCTAACATTTGGCTCCATGGGGGATAGAGTCGTCCCTGTGATGCTCTAAGAACTCTTTTGCAGACTTAGTGCCTTTGCTGTTGGGCTACGGAGTCATTTATTAGTCCAGAAAACAAAAAACAAAAACACAAAACAATATTTACAAAACTAAACACAATGAGCCGACTGTGGCTCAGATAAAACATTTTTTTAAGAAGTGCCCATTAACTGGGCCATTGAAGACTTCATTGCCTTCCAGATCCTGCAACCTGTAAGTGTTATTGGAAAATACTTCAAGGATCTTGAAAGGCCCAAACCAGAGGGCGTCAAATTTACTGTGTTTTCCCTTCTCTTGCCTGGGTGCGTCCCACTTGAGCACCAGATCACCCTGTTCAAACTCTTTCTTCTTGTTTTTTCTGTCGAAAGCCTGCTTGATCTTCTGCTGACGATTGTAAGCTCTGTCCAGGACCTGTTCTCTGGTCTGCTGCACCTCCACCATCTGATGAATTCTTCTGAGCATAAGATTAGGTTCCCCTTCACAGTCATGGAGAAGATTTGCCACGGGCAAGGCAAGTTGAGTGGGGAAAACTGCTTCAATCCCATAAACAAGCTGGAAGGGTGAGAGACCCAGGGATTTCTTCGTTGTCACTCGATCGGCCCAGAGTGCGAATTTGAGCTTTGAGTCCCAGGCCCTTTTATTATCCTCCAATAGCTTCTTGATAAGCTTGATTAGACTTTTATTAGAGGACTCTGCCAGTCCGTTTCCATGAGGATAGTAGGGAGTGGAGTGGATCAGTGAAATTCCAAACTGTTCACAAAATTTTATCAGAGGCTCTGATCGAAATGGGGAAGCATTGTCAGTGACGATTTTGCTAGGGCAGCAAAACCTAGCAATGATGTCCTCCAGAAAGCTGATGATCACTTTGTGGGAAGTGCTTCTGGTAGGGACAAATTCTATCCATTTAGTGAAGTAGTCAGTCGCTGTCAAAATCCATCGGTGCTGACCACTTGAGGGAGGATGAATTTCCCCAATAAAATCCAGTCTCCACTGCTGAAAGGGAGCTGAGACCACCACAGGCTTCAACGGCAGGGATTTGAGCTGCTGCTTTCCTGAGAATTTCTGACATTTGATGCAAGATCTAATTTCCCTGCAGACATCGTGGAATAAGGTGGGCCAGTAGTACCCAGCCCGGAGGATCTTGTGAGCAGTGGTTTTCCAAAAATAATGGCCTCCACAGAGACCACTATGGAAATCATTCATAACCTTCTGGGCCTGCTGTGGGTCCAGACACATCAGTAATATCCCCTGGGGATCCCTCCAATACAAGGTTGGGCCAATAAGACAATACCTGACAGCTTTGAGCTTTAAAGCCCTAGCCTTGCTTTTTTCCATTCCATCGGGGGGTCTCAATTCCTGTAGGAAATACAGGATGTCTTTGTACCAGAGGCATGCTGTTAGTGGTACAGTGCCTTGGGGTTCTCTGTCAGATAATTCAACTTGCTCATTGATCAGATTGATTTCCAATGCTTTATAATTGGATTCGGCCATGAGCTTGGCCAAACCCTGCCCCTTTATTAGCTTACTGGGCTTAATTTCCAAGTCAAATTCTAGGATCTTGGCGATCCATTTACCCCTTCTTCCGTCTATGTCAGGCTGTATAAGAATGTCCTTCACAGAGGTTGAAGGGACATATGAAATGATCTTTGAATGTAAGACATAGACCCTGAAAGCTTTAAGAGCTCTTACCAAGGCATAGGCCTGTTTCTCCATGATCTCATAGCGGAGTTATGCATCTCTCAGCGCCTTGTTGAATAAGGCAATAGGCTGCTCTTGCCCTTGATCGTTCTTCTGTAACAAAATTGTTGCTACTGTGTCAAAGGAAGCAAAAGAAAATATCATAAAATCTTTAGAATAATCTGGACTAATCAACACAGGAGTCTCTGTCAATGCTTTCTTTATTTGGTCAAAAGACTTTCTGGGTTCAGCAGTTCATTTTATTTCATGGCCCTTCCTGAGCATGGTTGTGATATGTTTCACCAATTCAGCAAAATTTGAGACAAACCTCCTCAGGAAATTAATCCTTCCCAAAAACGCTTGGACCTCTTTTTTAGATCTGGGAAGTGACAGGGCTTGGATTGCTTCCACCCTGTCGGGATCAATTCTCACTCCCTCTGCTGAGACTATATGGCCTAACAACTTTCCCTCTTGCATAGCAAACAATGATTTCTTGGGGTTCAGGGAAAGGACGAACTTGTGACATTTCAGGAAAACTCTCTTCAAATGGGAGTGGTGCTCAATGTCAGTCTTGGAAAAGACTATTATGTCATCTAAGTAAATTACCACGAACTTATCCCTTTCCCCAATGAAGGCTATGTCCATGGCTTGTTGAAACGTTGCTCCCGTGTTCATCAGCCCGAACGGCATCTTGGGATACATGAATGTGCCCCAAGGTGTGGTGAAGGCTGTCTTTTCTCTGTCCTCGGGCATGACTGATATCTAGTTATAGCCAGAAAAGCCGTCAATCGTAGATATCCTAGATGCACCAGTGACCCTTTGCAATATATGTTCCATGTTGGGCAGGGGGTAATTGTCCTTCCTTGAACTCCTATTCAGGTTTCTGAAATCGACACAAAGTCTGATTTCTTCGCTCTTCTTTCTTACTGGGACCAAATTGGCTACCCAGCTGGAGTATCTCAAGGGGACTATGATTTGGGAATCCAACAGTTTTTTCACCTCCCTCTCCATGACAGGTAGCAGCGTTGGATTTATCTGCCTCAGCTTCTGCTTGAAAGGTCTAGCCTCCTCTTTCAGCGGGATCTTGTGCTCGATGACCGACGTGTCATATGTCTTGAGGTCTTCGTAGGTCCATGCGAACACGTCAGCAAACTCCCTCAGCAATTTGGTATATCCGATCCTCTTCTCCTCGGTCAAAATTTTTGACAGCTTGATCAACTTAGGCTCCTCCGGTGTGCCTATGTTGCACTCAGCCGTATCAGCATCATCACCTGTGACTCTGCCCTTCACTGCCACATCGTTCCCATCAAACAATCTTTCTAATGGGACCAGCCCTCTTGGTATATGATTTCTTGGTAGTTGAATAATCTGGTGATCAAAAACTTTGTTTAATAGCTCCCCAAGGTGGCGGTTCAGTTCCTCATCAGGGTCCTCATCTATATGCAATGCCGAGAAGCCATCGATGGATTGGAGAAACTTCTCGATTTCCTGATCATCCTCGAATACCCTCCAATGTTTGACATTGTCTAGTACAGAGGGTCTGTATCTGATTTCCACCTTTGATCCGTCAGTGGGCAGCGTGGGAGCTTCAAACAAACTAGCTGAGAAAGCCTGAAAATCGGTTGAGGCATTTTCTTCCCTTGGAATGAAAGAGATGTTGAAAGCCAGGAAGAAACTATCAACAAGGTCCCATACCTTGTTTCTGTAGTTCTTGAGGCGAGGATGCTTGGTTTGATATACATTTTTGACTTGCTGGACAATTAATTCTGCATCCCCGAACACAGCCATTTCCCTGATTCCCATTTCTTTTGCAGCTCTTAATCCCAGAACCAGAGCTTCATACTCTGCCACATTATTGGTGACTTCAAATTCCAGCTTGTATGACAGTGATATGGTCTCCTGAGAAGGAGATTTGAATACCACTCCGGCACCTGCACCTATACTGGAAGAAGCTCCATCAAAGAACATCTTCCAAACAGAGGTGGTTGTAGGAGGCATCCCCTGATCAAGATTGGGCTGTTTTCTGATCTGTAAAGGGGTTTCAGGCTCATCAGTGAACTGCAACAGGCTAGATCCTAAGTCAGTGTCCAAGGCATAGATGGGATGATTAGTGGGGTTTGCTTCATCACTGACTATATAGGCTAGTTGAGCCTCTCTGTACAGTCTCCTATGTTCCCCCCCAAAGACTGGAATGGTGGCATACGTAAGATCCATCTGTAACGTCCCTCCAAGTCTCTTGATCCACGACCTTGACAACAGCATGCCAAACTTGGGGGGAACATCAACTACCACTATATCCATGACCATACTTTTCATGGGTAGCTGGAACAGGGAAACTACTAGGTCCTTGATGACTCCCAAACATTGTACCCTCCTAGAGTCAAAGGAATAGAGGTCATGATAGGCTCTGGTGACTTCTAATCCTAGCTCTTCCATGACGGCTTTGGGCATGAGGTTGTGGGAGGCTCCCGAGTCCATTAAACAATTATGCAGCACCTTGTCATGTATATTCAGGGAGGTGTAGAAGGGAGGGGATGAATCATCTCTGTCTTCTACCATGGGACCTAGGATCACTGCAGGCCTTTCATCTTGGAGGTTTATACAGTCTGTGGAAGGGCTGGAGGCTTCAGATTTCATTAGGTAGGAAAAGCGCTTTTTGAATTCCCCATGTTTGATTAATTCAGTGAGGGGCACAGGGATTCTAATCTTTTGAATTTCATGCTCAAAATTAAAGGAAGATGTAAACTTTGGAATTTCTCTAATCTCGGGAGCATGATTTTGGATGATAGGGGAGGGAGGTTGGGCCTTCTTACCTCTGTGGCTGTCTGCTACTTCTTCAGCAGGCTTCTGTGCTCTAGTGGATGACTCGGGAACATCAGGTGTTTCTTTCTTGTCTGATCTCAGATTATACCTGCCTCGGCTACCACCAGCTTTGTCTCCTTTGCTCAATTCATTCATTTGACTGTCCATGAGAGACTCTTCATATGCTGACTTAGTTAAGTGGGGGAAAGGAGGAGCAACTTCTACAGAGTGGATTTTTGGCTCAGGTTCGTCCACTTCTTCTTGTTCTTCATTGGTTATGAAATTGTTTTGGAAGG
This sequence comes from Picea engelmannii, assembly GCA_009831015.1. Classification (NCBI taxonomy): domain Eukaryota; kingdom Viridiplantae; phylum Streptophyta; class Pinopsida; order Pinales; family Pinaceae; genus Picea; species Picea engelmannii. The sequence continues at coordinate 1,370,829 of ML776850.1, read as the reverse complement.
GAGCCTGAACTCTCTGGTCATCTCTGTCTCTGTCCTTCTCTTTATGCATAGTTGGAGGAGAAAAATTGTTTGGTATTCTGAACCCTCCTCTGTTCTCGGTGCTCTGAGGGCCTTTGTTCATTTTTTTTCTTTCTGTCTTCAACCTTTCCATCTCTCCTTTCAGTACATTCAACAGCTGGGTCAACTCATTCACTTGAGCGTCGGGAACGGATAGGCCGGAGGTGTTGGAGCCAGAAACCGAGGCTTCCGACTTCCCTTTTCTTCTGTTTGTGTCAGCCTGGTTCCTCAGTCTGTCGGCTACTAACATATTAGATTCCACTTCTATAGCTGCATCTTGCATCTGAGCTAAAGAGGTGGCTCTTCTTTCTCTTAATACGAGACAGAAATCAGGGTCAAATGCGTCCGCATACGAGATTTGAGCAGAGGCCTCAGAAGGCTTTATCTCTGCAGGAATTTTGTTATACATCTTATTGAATCTTTTGGAGAATTCAGAGACAGACTCTCCTTCCTGCTTCTTCAGGGACCCAAACTTAGTCATGTAATATATATAATCTTTTCTATCCCCCCATTGTCTCAGAAAAACATTATCCAGAGCCTCAATCCCAGCAATAGATCCAGGGGCCAGTCCCCTGATCCATTTCCTAACTTCACCATCCAAGCTCTGGATGAAAACTCCCATCTAAACATCTTCATTCTCAATATTAAGGTTGTTAGCATATCTATAAAAGGCAGCCAAGTGCTCCTCAGCAGTCACATCTCCTTCACCACTAAACTTGGGCATGTATTTCAAATAGTCTCCAGCGGGGAGAGGGTTCAAAGGCTGAGGAAGAATCAAAGGAGCATATCGAGCAGCAACTATGGCATCCATTCTGTTCGGAGGGGGATTGACACTCACCATAGGGATTTTGAGTGGAGGGGAGCTTGGAGGAGATGGAGAGCGAAGAGGCGAGGAGTGAAAAGAGGACCTTATGGGGGATGACAGGGAAAACAGAGGAAAGGCTAAGGGACCTGAGTGTACAGGTAGCTTTCTCTGTGCAACAGTAGTAATCAAAGGAGGAGTAGTGAAACCTCCTGAGAGGGGAGTGACAAGGATCTCTCCCTCCGATACTAGACCAGGAGGGGAGAACTCAGCAGGAACACTCCCAAAGTTCAGAAAACGGGAAACTTCAAAGGAAGTACGACTAGGAAACTGAGAATCTGAAAATGGAGTTCTCATAGAAGGGGAGGGCGTATTACCTTTTTCATCGACAGAAACTTCTTTTGCAGCTCTCTTTCCCTTTCTGCGCACCGCTTCCAAGTCCTCTTCCAGAGTGGCCAAAGGAAAGTGTGGATTTGACCTCGTATGTATGCCTCTCGAAGCCACAGCTGATAGGATAGGTTCTCCCCAGTGGAGTCGTCACAATGGAGTTGCCAGGTGCACAGTAGCAATCTTCAAGTTCTGATATCTGATGCACCCTCAGAAATCAGTTAGTCGTTGTCGTTCTGCCCAGGGAAAGTCTTCAACTTCATCCCCGGCAACGGCGCCAGAAATGTTGGCGTTCGGAAGTCACTCCTGGATTGCTAGCAGGAGCAGAGCCCGAAGCCCATCAGTTTTAATGTCACGGTTTGTTTTAAAGGGTGATCAGATGGAGGGAAACTCAAAACAATGTCGTATCAACTCAGAAACCAGACCAGCCATGCATGAAAGAGTGAGGTCTTGATAAACTCCAAACAGTGAGTCGTAGTAAGGGTGAGTAGGTGGAAGACTTATGCAAGAAAGGCGCAATGATCTATTACAGACATCAGGTATGCAACAGACTGAAGAAGAAATGCATTCGAACACAAAATCCTTTTACATTCAAATACAAAAAACCAGAGGGCACGACAACACCACAACAAATCCTTTATTGCGACAAACTGCACTACTGTGAATCCTCAGGCAAAAGATGAAACAAAGATGGAAAAGAAAGAGAACTGTTTGTTATAAACCAAGAAATCTCAAACACAGAGGCATAACCAGGAAACCAAAGTATTTGCTGAAACTTTACAGTCGGGAGCTCAGCTCTACCATCGATAGATACAAAAATGGCAAAAATGCCTACATATACTCAAAACCACAACAACAACAAGATCGAGAAGATGCATTGAAAGCTTTGCGTCTGCATGGCTTCTGACATTCTACAGCCACAATCTTTGAATAATCGTACAATTTGTGGCAGACGCAATAGATCTTCTGACAGTTACATCGGCGAATCGACGTGCTTTTAATTCATTGTAGGACGTCCCCATTATGGCGGAGATGATGTCTAACCACCTTAAACTGCCTCAATAACTGCTTCATAGGATTGATAATGGCCTAGCCAACTCAGCACTTCGGGATTCGGATGACTTCTCACGCTGCCACCTGGAATAACTGGATATCTTGAGAGACGGACATGAGGGCCAGCGCGGAGGACATGGTGCATGATAGGTGCAATGGCATCGGGGAGCGTGCGAAAGGAGTGGCGAGGAGTGAGAGTGATGGCAGAAGAAAGGAGAGCCACGAGGACCACCGAGGAGAGGTGAGTGGATGACACATGGCAGCAGGGGAAAGGCGGAAGGAAGAGTAAAGTGACAGGAGGAGGACCCACACGGGTTAAACACAGGGCAACTGAGAGGAGCGGGACTGCACGAGCGCCATTGATTTGGGTGCTACGATCCTGGCCGTCGGGAAGCTGCACATGGGATCTCGGACCGCCCCCCTCCGCTTAAAGGTAGAAAGGCGAGGGGGGTCCGAGATGCTCTTTATTGCCGTTGATCCAGGCGCACTAATCTGAGCCGTTGGAGAGCTACGCCCCCGATCCCGGACCCCCCCCCTCTGCTTAAAGATCGAAAGGCAAGGGGGGTCCAAAATTCGCTGTGCGCCGTCGACCTGGGCGCGCAAATCTGGACCGCCCGGTCTTGCATGCTGCTTACCATGGGCGCGTAATCGCCTGAAACTTTGGACAAGTGGGTTTTAACCCATTCTTTTGATATCTAAACCCCTTAGCAAGAAATATCACTAATAGTATCCTTGATTTTCTGTGCTAATGCGCGATCTATGGCTTTCCCTGGATAGAATTCCCGCGAGTTGGGTCCTTGCATACTTAAGTTGATGATCCTATGGATCAGCGTCAGATCGACTGTGATATGGTGGTCTAGCCATAAGTAGCTTCCATGGTAACATGAGAGAAGGATCTTAACACAGATGTTAACCTCCTGGTGCATTCCAAAGTGTGGGGTTTTCATTACATTCAATAGGGTAGACTGCACGAGGTTCATCGTCCATGGCTGGGGGATTATTTTTTAGTTCTTCCCCTTTTTCCTGGTCAAGTATTTATACAGGGCAAGCATACTATGGTTCTTGTGGTCTCCTAATTTTAAGTCGCGAAACTTCAATGTTGCGATCTTGTCCTGCTTCTCTCTAACTGTGTGTATCCCCTTTGGGAGGTATGCAATAACCATAGTGTAGTCAAAATCTCTTGGAATAGTGTCACAACTCACCGTGTCGGCCAAAGGTGGGTGTAGTTGGGTAATATGGTCGATATCATCTTCTCATTTGCTAGGTCATCTCTGTGCTTGGTTCTCTTTTCTGTGACAACTCGGGATGGGCCGGATCCACAAGCGGTCAACAAAGAGGCTTGCACTCCTCTCATCGATGACACTTGTATACCTACAAACATTACCCTTTTAGACATTAATATTTCATTCATGAGTTCGATGAGTACCTCCTTCATAGATTATTCGACTACACTAAGTTATTCAGACATACACGCTCATGGTTGAATACCTTGGGTTTGAAGAGTAACTACTCAATGCAACAGAATGGATGGTGATGGCTCAATGATCACTGTGCGAAATCAACTAATATGAGGGCTCAGATAATCACGATAGGAAAAAGTGTTCTCAGTGCAAGGATCGATGGAATAATTATATAACTAGGCAATGAATCTCCCCAATGGGTGAGAACTCTTCATTAATTCAATTATGTCTGCTCTGATGCGGTCCCAACGGTTTGATGGCGGGATTCCGAGCCATTAATTTCATTCTAACCATTTCGGGCATTGATATAATGGTTATACTATTCCCAATGACTATATTGCTTCACCATGGAGAAGTTCCATGTGGCGATGTTCTGATATTCCGACGAAGTTCCAATTTTGCAAATTTTCCTGCTGCGAAGTTCCCTCTAGAACCGTCTGTAACTTTTCGATCTTTTCTCTCTTCTTACAGAGCTTTCTAACCTTTCTCCCAGTGAGCTTAGTATCAATATTCCTCTTACCATTCTGATTAATATCTCCTCTTGGAATAATAACTTCATGTTGTTGAGATTCTTTCCTAAGTTTCAAGGGCAATACTTCTTCTCTATATGGGCTAGGTGCTTCGGTCTTTTGTGAGTCTTCTTGTGTTCTTCCAACTTCGACATCCAATTTTCTGTTTTTAAATATATGCGATGTATTCTCCTGTTCTTCAATCAAGTGTGTGATCCTCCTAGTAATGAAATATTTCAACTCTTCCTTCTTCCACTCTAAGAATTCTTCCTCTTTCCTTTTGGCCTGATCCCTTTCATTCCAAGGTTTTCCTAGTAATATAGTAAATGGGGCGCTTTTCTCAATAAATTTAACAATCTCAAAATATTCCTTTGTCGAAGTTCCATGAGAACTCATAGATATCTGGGTGATATTTCCACATAGGTTTATCATCTTTCCTCTAAATAATCCTATTCCTCCCAATGAAGGAATCATAGCAGGATTCCCTAAAAGTTCCCAAGTTCTTTCTGTCATGATATTCACCTGTGTTTCCTCATCCAGAACATAGTCAATGTCGAAGTCTCCTATTCTTGCTTCTATGCACTCTTTTTCTTTGAAGATCTCTGATAAGTTGATATATCAGTGGTCATTCAGGGTTTCTTTCATTTGCAGCAATACAGTCTCTGATTCCTTCTAGGGTTCTACCATGGTATTAGTTTCTTGACATTTCTCATGGTCTTCTTGTATCATATTCATTATTTCAAGCTTAGAAATCATTCTAGGGAAATCTAAAGCTTAATGGTCCATAGATTTACAACAAAGACAACTAGGTCTTCTACCAGGGCATTCCTTAGCCAGATGTCTCGATCTTCTGCAACTGTAACAAAGGGTTAATCCTCGTTTTCTTTTGAATGATCCCCAACCTTTCATGTTCTGCGCACTATGGTCATAGTAGCTAACCTGAAAAAAAGTCTTTCTAGGATACTGCATCCATTGGTTAGTCCAAACATTCTTTCTATGCATAGGTATAACATATCTTTCACTATTCTTATCAGATCTACTCATATCAAATCTTCTTTCTTCTAGTTGTGCCCTATTTTTCAAGCTAGGACAAAATTTATCAAACATACCTAGATCCATACTTTTGAAAAAAAAAATTCCACTTATCTTACCTTTAACAAAGCACAGAGCTTATGGATCTTACCTCTTTCCCTAAGATCAAACTTCTTTTATTAGCACAAAGCTTCAAAATTTAAGTAGGATGATGCGCACTAGGGAAACAGATCATGATGGGAGAAAGAACACATACACCCTAGAAAAAAATGGTAGGACTCACATGTTGCTACCAATTAAGGATAAAGAGGTGAAAACAGAGATGAGAAACACTGTACTTCTCATCAGTGGGAAGGAACTTCTTAATGAGGTTAAGAAGAAGGATGAAACACAATTTATTATGGTCAAGAAACCCAAAATTGTTTTGACCAGTACAAGGATAGATGATTTGCAGAAGAAATCCAGGAGTTGCTGGAAGAGTTTGCTGATATAGTAGTGGATGAACTACCTTGTTCGTTTCCACCAGTCAGAAGTATAAGCCATCACATCGATCTTATACCTGGATCTAGTTTACCAAACAAAGCCGTGTACAGGTTGACGCCGCAGGAAAATTAGGAAGTCAAGAGACAAGTCTAGGACTTAATGGACAAAGGATTGATTCGAGAGAGCTTGAGTCCATGTGTTGTTTCGACAGTGCTCAGCCCAAAGAAAGATGGAGGCTAGAGGATGTTTACAGACTCAAGGGAAATCAATAAGATTCTGTCATATTTCCATGGTCTACCCACCAAAATATGATAAACATCCATGGGAATGACATCACATAATATTTCATCCTTATATCCTCCTATTTTAAATTCAACTAAACATTGTTTAGTGACATTTACCTGATGTCCTTTTTGTAGCCATGAAACTCTGTATGGGCTTGGATGTACAACAGTCTCTAGCTCCAGTTTTTCTACCATCTCTATAGATATGAGATTGTCTGTGCTACTGCTATCCACTATGACTTTGCATACCCTATCATTGGTTTTGCAAGCAGACTGAAATAGACTGTTTCTTTGGGCTGGGTTCTCTGCCTCCTTCTCCGGCTTCAAGAGAACTTTCCTCATCATTAAGGATCTTTTGTGCTCAACATCTTTTGTCTCAACATTCCATCCTTTTGCTTTGGCAATGTGAGTTTCACCACCTTCTTTCTTATTTGGACACTCATAGGATTTATGTCTAATTTTTCCATAGACAAAGCATTTTACTTCACTGCCTTTGCCTCTTCCTCTTCCTCTGGCTCGAGGAAAAGTATTCCTATTAGCATATTGCCCTCTCTGTGAGCTTCCTCCTCTCTCATGCTAAGTTTGAGGTTTCTTCCCCTCTTCTTTAGGTCTCTGAGTCCTGTCTTGGGTAATTTTTTTGCCTCTGGCTTGACATCTACCTCGGCCTCTTTGACTTTGCTTCCGGCTCATCTTCTCTTAATCTTTCAGAGCTATCTGATTATCATCTTCCACATTTCAAATGATCATCATGCTCATATCATCTTGAATGTTATATCACAAACCATTCATGTATCTGGAAACCTTTTCATCATTGCTTTCTCAATGACCTGCTCTGATGTTTATCCTGTAGAACTCTTCAGTGTATTCTTTCACCGACATCAACTTCTGTCTCAAATTTTGCATCCTCTGAAACAGAGTGATCTGATAATCCTTGGGTATAAATTTGGCTTTCATATTTGCAACCATTCTATCCCAGCTCTTGATTTTTTGCTCACCCTTGCAGCATCTGTCAGCCTGCAGTTCATCCCACCATAGTGATGCATGCCCTTTAAGTTTAGTAATGACATGTTTGACTTTCTTGTCTTCCTCGACATCCTCATGGTCAAAGTATTTATCTAGAGATCTAATCCAATATAGAAGCTCTTCAACATCCAAGTTTCCCTCATACACTGGAATGTCCATATTTTCTCTGACACCTATCCTTGCAATAGTCCTGAATAGGCATTCATCCACAACATCTTTGACTGCAACTTCTTCTCCTTCGTGTCTAGCTTCATTTTCACTTTCAGCTTCGTTGATATCCCCAACATCAACTTTGCTCCTTTCTGTTGTCTCCATGGCATCAATCCTGGCACGTAACTCGTGCATTTCTCTTTCCACTGCTAGGTCAGACATCGGTCTATCTCTTCTTCTCGGCGGCATGGGTGAGAAATGTTTTTCTTCTCCCTGCTACAGAAAGCAATGACTTGTTTTGTGCTCTGATACCAAACTTGATGTGTATCAGAGTACTCTTTCTCCTCTCACTTCCTCTACCTGCAATATACAAACAGATTCAAGCTATGATACCAACTTGATGCAGACCCCGACCCTTGAGCCAAGATCCATGCAGGATCGTTCTAAATTGTCCTTAAGCCAAAGAGACTTCCTTGGAGCCCTGCTGAAACATTTAACAAATCCGATCCATAGGTCCTTGTGAAAACTCTCCTTGATCAACTAACACCAATGGCCTTACACTTCCATACAACCACAACCTGGTCCTTGTGCAAGCGCCTTTTGCAACTCGCGTATTCGCGGGTCGAAGACCCTTGACTTTTCTTCACCCAATGCTGATACTCGAAATGCGATGGGGTATGGCTCCTCCTTATTATCTCCCTCCATGCATAACCACTGGCTAAGACTAAGCACTAATCTCACTCACAACTTGCAAGTTTGCGAGTTGGAAGTTTGAACCTCCAGGCCCTTCTTTTACGAAACTCTGAGGTGTGAAAGTTAGATAAGGTTTGACTCCTTCAGTGCTTCTTGGAACTAGCAACTTCATGACTTGAGTTGTTGAGCCTTTGTACTCCTTTCTTATGAGAACCTAAAGCATGAGAAGTCAACAGGGTGTTGACTCCCTTTTCAAATGACACATGTCCACCACCTGTCACCACTTCTTCCTCTCTTCGGGTGTCTTATCATTATACCACTTGTCAACCACGTGGTTCCCACCAAGTGAATGTGCCACGTGTTGCATGATCCCTCACAACTTGCAAGCTCGTGACTTCTACAGTCAAAACTGATTCCTCCCAATCTCTGAAACCGCAATACATGATATAGCGAAGAGGTTATGATCCAATGATTTCTCCTGCTTGTTCAAATCCAATGGTTGCCCCTACTTCTTGCTATTCGATACTTCACACGACCAAAGGATTTGGTCTATCCTCTAAATTCATGATATGCGATACCCCACGAAGATTCATATCTGACGGTTCTCCCAAGGCTTGGATCCAATGGTCTATATCTCTTCCTCTGCTTCTCACAACTCAGGACTTCGTGACTCCAAGAGTTTGGTCTTCCATCTCCAAACTCACGAACCCCGAGTTCACGAAATGATCCGACAGCCCAAAGTGACCACGATCGATAGTCCTCATTGATCCTTGAAACCAAGATAATGGGTTCGTCTATCCCTTATCCACCCTGCAACTCCTTTGTATCCTACGGTCCTTGCAAATTCATGAGTTCTCCATGGATAATTTCGACCGTTCGATTTCTTCCTTAAGAATCTCTGTGAAATGAGCCAATGTTCTTCCCTCGAAAATCAACCTTCTGCATGATGCTTTCGCTTCCTCATCTCCCTTTGAAGTATTTCAATTTTCTTCCTCCTTTGAAGTGTTCAAAGGTGTTATCCCTCCTGAACTTCCACTTGCAACTCAAGCCTCCAAAAGGGTTCCTGCTCACACTCCTTGCGGAAAACTTTCAAATACTCCTGGGTATTTTATCTTTCGACTCTGTGCACTTTCTGCAACAACAGTCCTTCAACCTTTCAACCTTATTTGTTAATTTCTAAGGCCTCAAATAGCCTGCGCACACCTTGCACGGCTTATGTGCTTCACCTACACTTCTGCTGGAATGAGAACAATGGTATCCCTCCTGATCTTTCTGAGATAAAACTCAGAACCCTTGTCAATGCACACTTTGCGGATATTTCACTGCACTCCTTGCAGGAACTTCTCTCATGATGAGAAACAATTGGAACTCATTCTCTTTCTCTCTCAGACTTCATACATTCAACATGAAATCATACAGTCAACACATCATAACATCATAACAAATGCATGACAGATACAATAAACAACTGTGAGCATACCATTCAACATATGTAAACAGTGAACATCATAACACCATAAACGTTGAGTCAAAGATTCATATATTAACTCAATTTATTTTGTACATGGGTTCCTCTCTACAACTCTCTTATTTTGTTATGTGCTAATGATACAATAAAAACTACTATGATACAAAGGTGAGGGTGTCTATATCCATTCTCCCTCCTATGCTCTAACTGTCTAATCTATGAATTCAAATCTACCTACTTTCATTAACTGGGCTTAAATTCCTCTTACATTGACAGATGACATAAAATCACTCAAGATCTATTTACAACATGCAAGTACGTTTCCATTAACTACTACATTAACATCTGTTCATTAATTTCTTCAAAAAATTTCAACATGTGCAAAATGTGTGTTGTGCTCCTCCAGCTGTCTTCCACCTTCATGCTCGCTTGGCTGGCTGCTTATGATGCTCCTGCATCACTTAACAAAGATCATCTTAGGCCACACAGTGACAAGACTCCTTACGAACTATGGTTTGGAAAACCTGCTTCAATCAAGCATTTTAAAGTCTTTGGGAGTAAATGTTATATCAAGAATAATGATGAAAATATTAGGAAATATGATGATAGGGCTGATGAAGGTATCTTCTTAGGTTATGATACAAACAATAAAGGGTACACATGCTACAATAAGAGGCTGCATAAATTGTTTTATTGTATCGACACAAAAGTTGATGAAGAAGTCCCAGTCAGAAATGTAAGTAGTGTTGAACCAAGCACAAAAGATATAGTTGAATATGAAGATGAACAGGTCCAAGGATCGGAAAGGGAAGAATTTGAATCAGATGAAGATACGAATTCTCAGGCTGACACAAATCAACAGAAAGAAACAGAATCACCCCTCAGAATTGTTAAAAAGAATCATCTTGAAAATCAAATAATTGGATATATAAATAAAGCAGTTCAGACAAGAAGGAAATTAGTTAAAGACTGAGAACAATATCATATTGATTTTCTATCTATGATTGAACCTAAATTTTTTTATGAATACAACAACAATGATGATTGGATTAGAACTATGAATGAAGAGCTTGATCAAATTGAGAAGAACAATACTTGGGAGTTTGTTCCTAGACCCAAAGATAAGAATGTAATAGGTTCCAAATGGGTGTTCAAGAATAAAATGAATGAAAAAAGAAAATTTGTTAGAAATAAAGCCAGATTGGTCTGTAAAGGGTATGCAGAAGTTGAAGGTTAGGATTTTGATGAAAATTTTGCACCAGTGGGAAGATTGGAAGCCATCGGAATGTTTCTTGCATATTCATGTCATAATAACTTTAAAGTGTATCAGATGGATGTTAAGTCAACATTTCTTAATCGATATCTAGAGGAAGAAGTATATATGGAGCAACCTGAAGGATTCTCATTGACAGATAATCATGATTATGTTTGCAAGCTGAAGAAGTCCTTATATGGACTGAAACAAGCACCACGAGCTTGTTATTATAGACTGGACAAATGTTTCCAAGACAAAGGGTTCAAGAAAGGTATTGTTGACAACAATCTCTACAGTAAGTCTGAAGGTGATAATTTACTAGTTGTTTTGGTTTATGTAGATGATATTATTTTTGGATGTACTAATGAATCCTCTGTCTAGTGGTTTTCTAACTCTATGCAAACTTAGTTTGAGATGTCCATGATAGGAGAACTATCATACTTTCTTGGTTTACAATTAAATCAGAGTTCTACAGGAATATTTATCTCTCAAGAAAAGTATTTGAAATAGATGTTGAAGAAATTTCAGATGGAGGATTCTTCTCCTGTTAGTACACCTATGGTGGTTGGTTGTAAGCTTAGTCAAGATGATATTTCACCTGATGTTGATCAAAGGACATATCTCTCAATGATAGGCTGTCTTTTGTGCATCACAACATCCCATCCTGATATAATGCAAGTTGTTGGAATGGTAGGTCGTTATCAATCCTCTCCTAAACAAAGTCATTTAGTAGTTGTAACAAGGATATTCAAATACTTGAAGGGAAAAATCACTTATGGTCTGTGGTATCCTAGAAATCAGAATTTTTAGTTATCTTCTTATTCAAATGCAGATTGGGAAAATTGTGCGGATGAGAGAAAGAGCACCAGTGGAGGTGCATTCTTCTTGGATAACTCATTAGTAGCATGACTTAGTAAGAAGAAGAGATCTATTTCCTTATCAACTACAGAGGAAGAGTACATTGTTGTTTCTACTTGTTGCACACAAATTTTATGGATGATACAAACTCTTGCATATTTGAAGGTAATTTATACTGATCCCATTCCACTTCACTATGATAACACCAGTGCCATAAGTCTCTCTAAAAATCCTGTACTTCATTCAAAGTCAAAGCATATACCAATAAAATATCATTTTCTCAGAGAACAGGTTACAAACATAATTGTCCAGGTGAATTATATTCCTTCAACAGAACAGATAGTTGATATCTTTACTAAACCATTAGTAGCAACACCATTTGGATATCTTCATCGAAAGTTGGGGGTTATATATTCTTTTGTCTAATTTGTTCACCTTGTCAAGGGGAGTATGTTATTGTCACATATCTGATACCTTCGATATGTATTGCAACAGTTCAGGAGGAGAATGTTTCTTCTTTGACATTGATGTCAAAGGGGGAGAAAAAGTGTGGTAAGCAGTGTGTTAAGGATGCTACATTGTTATGTTTGGTTGCATGTTTGGTTTCATGTTCAGCAGGAAGAGTAGCAATCCATGTAGAGCATTTATTCAGGTTCTTTAAGGTCAAGGTTTCCATCAATGCCAAAGGGGTAGATTGTTGGCATATTTATAGACAGAAGATGCAGGCAACATGTTTTTCATTGATGGAGAAATCAACACGATCAATAGCACAGTGAATTGATGGTGATATCATCATGATCAGCAACGCATCGATGATGGCATGGCAATATTAACAGTGAATATCAACAGTGATCGTTTGATCACCCACTCAAAATTCTCAATGACTATCAGATCTGAATACAGATAGGAGGAATGCAAAAAAGAGGAGAACAAATCTCAGATGTTAGATCTGAGCACGAGGACTGACCATTGTTGGATCCAGAAGAGGGATAATGATCTTTAAGTATAATATGAAGTGGGATTACAAAGTCCCAAAAGCAGGAGAACCATAAATTGTCGAGGAGGACACATGGCGAGCGATTAGAATTCCACTGACTTCCAGATTGCAGGAGTCAATGGAGCATGGTGTGGAAACTCATGATATGCAAAACCATGACTTAATATGAGTCGTCAATCAAAGGGAGAGTGTGGACCATTGATCTAGATCCATTTCAGAGTTTCGGATACCAGGAGTTGGAGGAGTCAAGGAAACTCATGAAAAAAGTTGTGAATCACGAAGCACTTTGTGGATAAGTGCCAGGTCACCGTCGATGGTCACGAGAAGGAAAGGAGCTAGTCTAGATAAGTTCTTTTATTTTTGGAGTTTCAGAGATCATGACATGGAGTGTTGATAAATCCCATCACAAGAATACTGAAATGTGAAATCAATGCATTACCCTGCGCTTGTAATCCAATGGTGTTGGATTGTTGTGAGTGGGAAATCCCCCTACGAACCAGCAATTAGGGTTTTATCATGCATGCAAAAAAGACCTAAAGATTCCTACTTTTTACCATCATCCAAAAACTAATCCCCATTATTCTTAAGCAAATACACAGTTAAGAAGATCAAGTGAACATACCTTATTTCCGACGTTTGGTATCGATCCCTCTTCATGCTTGGTCTCTCTTTGACTGCAAATATCCTCCCAAGTATGACCTACATTAACAAAAGACAAACAAAGAGCTACACATGCATCTGATTTATGGATTAATGGGTTAGAGATTTAATCAACATGTATGCAATAAACAATGAAAACCTCATATGGTGGGACGGGAAAAGTACTTGTTTATTATTAACTTCACTAAATAAAATTACAATAATGAAGCTGGCCACTGCTCCACGAATCTAGTCTTGGGCTCCTCTTTTACTATGCACCAACTGCTAGCAGACTTGCTTCTCTTCTTCATTGCAATCACAAAATGGTTGCAGAATCTTGGGCAAAGGGGAATACGAATTTGGGTAGAGTTTCTTTACTATGTTTTTCCTCCTCTAGAATGGGACCTCTACCCCTTATTTTATAGGCTAGAAGGAGATAGGTATTTAGTCGAATGACTGGCCATGCATGGTCGAAAGGTTTAGTTAACTTACCCAAAAATGTGTGTTTTGTCAGCAACTTTCCATTTTTCATGCTTTTGTAGGTACACACGGGCTGTAGTGGGTCAACTAGAGTGTACACGCAAGATGTAGTGGAGCAGGGCACGTGGGCCTTTAAAAAGGGTGTTTTTAAGAAGTGTTGTTTAGTTCTGGTTGGGAAATGAAGGTATATGAAATGGCCTAATGTCAGGTAAGTATGTCTGATGCAAATTAGGGTTATAATAGATGCCCCCTAATGTGTGAGGTCATAAGAGTATCTGATGACTGAAATACATTTTCAATCTTTATCAACGTACGAAACTAGTGATCCCATGAACTAGAATTTAGGAGGTTCCATCTATAAAATAAAAATTGTCTCACTGAGGCAGTCATACCCATGCTTGGGATGGAATAAAATCATGGCTACCAATCAAATACACTGTATATCCATGTCATATAACTATATAAAGTGTAGCCACGAGCAATACACAGTGGATCTACATCTCAAAATAAAAAAGATATACATGTATAGTATCCATCTTCTAGAAGTTGATAAGGCCTGATGGTTGGAGATGATGTCTTCAGAGCTTGAGAATCAACTTAAAAATATTCAAAACTCGGGTAGGAGTGTAATATGAGTGTACGACTTCACTACCCAGAGGTCTTTGACAACTCGTCAATCATGGACTAGAGGATCTTGATGATCTGACTGGGGGCTTCATTGATTTTGAACAAAGACTTGATTGAATTTTTTGGATGGCCGGGCATGAGGGAAAGAGACAAACTGTAGAGGGGTCGACTCAGGGTTGGTAAAAACTTCCCTTGGACAATAGCACGATAAATGATGAGATGCAAGCAGCATGACATTGACATAAGTTCATGATGCAGGAGGCAACATAAACTCTCCATATGTTTGGAAGAATAACAAAATGGAGGAGGACATAGCTCTATGTAGTGAGAACAACTTCCTAAGGTCATATTAAATCCCAGATCTTGAAAAACAAATGAAAGGATCTGCTTTGTCCTAGGGCGACTCATTTTGCTGCCAATAAAAAGAAAATACTTTTCCCTTCCTCTTTTTGGGGTATATTTGATTGTTTTGTCTTTTTCAATAATTTTGGAAAAAGAATAAAAGAATTCTACGTTACAAAGGAGGATTGAGTGTCGAAAACATACTAGTTCCAAGCACACGGAACACAGGGATGCTTAGGGCAAAGGGACATATGAAGGAAAAGGACACTCGAGAAAAATCTTCCAGGGGCCAAAGGTGTCAAGATGCAAAGGCAAAGTGCTACAGAGCTTGCATATAATGCATGATTTAGATGGTTCAATTGAGAGAAACATGGATCCAACATTAGGCCAAAGACGTAGGTATGCAAACACGGTTAACAAAACACACAATGGTAATGTCCTTCAATGTAAGTTTAACGATCCCAGAGGAGGTAAGCTCGATGATTTCTCATATTTAGAGAGTCTGAAAAAACGTAAAAGGAGACTTCGTTGGGGTACCTTTTTTGAAGGTAGTCTAGTCGGCTCAAAAAAGGGGTAAAATAGCACCAAAAAGACGTCTATTAAAAACCATTTTAACGAGTGTGATAAAGACAAGGTCACTTGGCAATGTTTTCATTTTTTAAGGAGTCTGAAAAAAGCTTAACTATGGACTCCGTCGGGAATGTTCTTCTGGACCATTTTAACGAGTGTGAAAAAATAAGGTCACTCGACGGTCTTTTCAACTTTAGGGATTCTGAAAAGAGCTTAAATATGGACTCCGTGGGGGTTCCTTTTTCATAAATTTAGTCCCTCAGGCCAAAAAGAGGGTTAAAATTAAACCTGAGAATACTCTTCTAGAGAACCGAGGCTCCTAGAGTATATCATTTTTCATACAATTGACCATCTGAACTGAAAAAGGGGTAAACTATCGCCAGACAAATGTACCTTCAAATTTCAGTTTAACGAGCATGAAGGGAAACACGATCGCTCGACAATATTTTCATTTTTAGAGGGTCTGAAAAGGGATTAAAAGAAGACCCATGGGGGCTACAACTCATGTATGAAACTAGTTCAGGTAGAGCCCCCTTCTAGGCTTAGACCAAGAGTCTCTTTGATAGTCAACTTGGAAAGTCTCCCAAAGGGTGAAGTAAACTAACCATACTCCATATGACGATGGAGGTTCTCACCAGGATTGGTAGAGTCTATCAGTGAAGAATCATGAGCACGAGGGCTTGGTGATCTAAAAACAATGAGATCAGAATCAGAAGGATACTCAAGCCCATTTGGACCAAGAGAGGGAAGCAAGGGTTCCCATGCCCCCATTGGATAAACCAATGGATCAATTGTTGAGACCAAGTCTTGAGAGGGAAAACATGATTTCACAGGTTCCTCCTAAGAAGCAATTGAACACCGAGAATAAGAAACCACATAATTAACTCGTGGCAGGGTGGAGTCTACATGAACACTAGGAACATATAAAGGGGTAGCCTAAACTAACACTGAATTAGGATGGTGATTATCATATGCCAGCTGGTCAATATTGACAATGTTTCCATTATGAGGCAAATGCATCACTCAGAAAAATGTAGACATCACAACATTCATAGCATATACATAATCACATCCAAGAAGCATATTTAAATCTAACTGGCCTTGCACCACTATAGCATCAACAAGGATAGTCTTCCCACCTAAAGAGATAGGCAACTGTGGAAAAAACCCCAAATAATCACTATGACATCTGTCAAAAGCCAACAACTCATGTGAAGTAGACACAAGCTTGGGAGATCCCAAGAATTTCCAAACCAAGGACGATAAAATACTTGCAGAGGCTCCTTCATCCACAATACATTGATAAATGTTTGTTGAATTAACTTCAACCCTTATTTGAAAGGGTGCAGAGGAAGGAAGACGAGGCTTAACAAGGTCATTCTAATCAAAGGAAACCATCCTAGGGCTTGGAGGGGGTGTGCTCGGAATGAGCATAATGCCCCCTTGTTCTAAAAGTATTGAACTGGAAATGCTAAAAACATAGTCAGTAGACACATCACTCCCCAAGAGAAGAGTGGGATCAACCGAAGACTGCATCGACGTGATCATTTTGGTAGACTCGACACTCTTCAAGAGAAGAATGGGATCAGTCGAAGACTACATCAGCATGACCACTTTCTCAACCAAATATTGAATAGGCTAATAGACTACAAGGCTTAAAGGCACCTCACCCCTCAAAAGAGGAGTGGGATCAACCAATGACTGCATTAACATGACCACTTTCTCAACCAATGGATGAATAGGCTAAGAGACTACAAGGTCTAAAGGAACCTCACCTCTCAAAAGATGAGTGGGATCAGTCGATGAATGCATTGACATGACCACTTTCTCAAACAAAGGTTAAATAGCATGAGAGACTACAAGGCTTAAAGGCAACTCACCCCTCAAAAGAGGAGTGGAATCAGCCGATGACTGCATCAACATGACCACTTTCTCAACCAATGGTTGAATAGTCTGAGAGACTACAAGGTCTAAAGGCACCTCACCCCTCAAAATAGGAGTGGGATCAGTCAATGACTACATCGACATGACCACTTTCTCAACCAATGGATGAATAGGCTATGAGGAAACCTAAGAAGACTCAGAATTAGAAGAGCTTGTAGATAGGGACCACAATCTTTGTACCTCTGGAATTCCAGGGCACATATGAGTAAGGTGATCTCCCTTACAATGATTACAAGGGAACTTAGGCTTATGTCCTATCCATCTAGGTTTCTCAAAATAATTGATGACCCCAACATGACTAGCAGTGGATGGTTGCACATCTCCAACATGACTTGCAGAGGATGGTGATGGGTCGATAACTTGACTTGCAGAGGCTACAACTCTATTACCAGTATGACTAGGAGTGACTGGACTCTTTCCCCCAACATGACTTGTAGAGGGTGGGTGTGTGCCCCCAGCATAACTTGCAGAGGATGGCTGTTGGTATTCAACATGACTTGCAGATGTTGTCGATCGATCTCCAACATGACTCATAGAGGTTGGTGATTTCTTCTTCCTATTCTTCCTCTTTCTATTTCATTTAGACTTCCAGTTACTACTAACTGTACTTTCACCAGAGGTGGGAGAAGGAGGAGGAGAAGACTTTGTTGACAAAGGAACATCAACATTATGCCCATGACATAAAGTGCTTAACTGGGAAGCGTCAAGAGCATTTGGGACATTTGGAATGGTACCCAACCAAACCAGTAATCCCACATTCAAACTAGGAATGTACAAAGTGGCCATCAAAGGGACACCAACATTTCCGAACAAGGAAAAAGAAAAAGAATCCCCTTGTGAAGGGGTTCCTTGGTTGGTATCATCGGGAACTTTAGCCATGAAAATCTTATGCACAGGTTCTCCCCTTGTGGGATCGTTCAAGTCCATAAAAGTCTCACACACTAACTCTGGAAAATCAATGTTATCAAAACAACGCCTATAAAGAGGCGGCTCCACATTTCTAAGAGAAAGACCGAAAAAGTCCTCACGACCAACAAAGTGGGTGGTCTACCACCCTAGGTCAAAGACCCAAATCCATGACTGACTAACTCACTATGGAAAACTAGGGAGCACATAGCACACACTAGAAAAAATACTAAAGGTAAATCAAGCAAATGACTAACTAGTTGGAAGAATAGTTACACCAACCAACACTAGAGAAACTTACCGGTGCAAGTGCAACTCGAATACGAAATCACCCTCTAGGTATACTCTGCAAATCATGGCCCAATGTATACCCTAGGTATTGCGGTATACCCCTGCGGTCACCTGTGTAACTCCCTAAAATAAAGGCAACTAGGTTGCCAGCTCGTGAACAATCACCAAGAGGGTATAGTCGACAGTTGGGTGGACCACAATGAGCAGGGTATCAAGGATGAAACCTATCAAGGGTATCAAAACAAAGTGTTCTGAAAGATGACTGAGGAACTAAAATGGATTCAATACCCACGGAGTTTCGTGGCAAATGAGATCAACGGAATCCCAAGACAAGTCCTCTATATGCGTTCCCCACTACGCTTGGTCCAACTTTGGAGGGGCTATCTCTACTACCTTTCCACACATGACCTAGTGTTTAGCCCCTATCTTAGAGGGGGGTCACAGATAATTTCCATGTCACTGGACTTCTACACTCCTTAGCATAGACTCATATGTTTTTTTTATAGCCTTGAAGAGTTTCCTCTCCAACCTAAATCAAGGCTCTAGCCTAATCTAGTTGATGGACCCTACAAACATAAAGTCTAGTAATTTTTAATTAGCATGCTTTTTAAGGCTTGATTTACTCAAAAGGGGTACGGTAGTGCAACTAATGTTGCTAAGACTCTTTGTGAAAAATTATGAAACTTACATGAACACTGGCAGAGAATGATTATATTTCTTATTTTTTTTCTTTTAGAAATGATTTTAAAAATAGAAGAAAACACAACGCTATGTTAATTTTCTTTTCTTTTTCAAATAACAACACAAAGAAAATGCCAGGAAAGAAAGAGAGCTAAAAAACTAAGTTTTTTTTTATATTTTCTTCCTACCAAAGAAGAAATAACAAAAGATTCTAAAAGAAACTGATGAATGCACGATTCATGGCCCCCCTGACCATGAGGGGGAATTGTTTTTCCAAATGCAACTCATTTTTCTTAAAATTTCAAGCTAAAAATAAGTTAAAAAATCTAGGAAACACAAAAAATATTTTAAATGAAAAAACAAGTTATGCTGGAAGACAACCTAGGCTAAAAATTCTTATGACGGAGACCAGAAAGAAACAAGAAAAACCTGGGAAGTAAAAACTTGACAGGGAAGAGGATGATTGCCTCCTCAAAAGTTTCTAGACAGACACACGACTGTCACTTCAATAGATAGTGTATGCACATGGGATGCCTAAAGACATGATGTGTATGCATGTATGTAGGCCCACTACAGGTCGTGTGTGCCTCTATTTCTCCTCAAAAGAAGCAAGACAAGCGGCTAAGCTCAGGAAGGGAGTACTGGTATTGAGAACCAGAATCCCTTGAAGACACGGAAACTTACTTTGACATAAAAAGATGCAAGGAAAAAGATGATCTGAGGTTTTTATCTGACTATGGACTATTCAATCAGAGACCTAGAAGGACCCAGAAGATCACTAAGAAGGATCACTTCTGCAGGGGAGAGGATGACTGCCTCTTCCTAAGAAGGATTTCCTGGGTTCTCAGACACACAACTAGCACTTCATCAACAGGCGTATGCACGTGGGCTCTATGAAGGTAGGATGCATGTACATGCATGTAGGCCTTATATAGGCCATGTGTACCTCTATTACTTCCTGAAAAGAAAATGCAGCCAAGCAAAGAATGCAGGGAGTACTGGTATGGAAGACCAGAATCCCTACTAGCTCAGACTCTTGCAGAAACTTAGACAAAAGGTGATGAAACCAATTTAAAATTATCAAAAAGTATCCCCAGAAAACCTGAGAGATCCCTAATATGGTTGCCAATTATGTTGTGAGTGGGAAATCCCCCTATGGACTAGCAATTAGGGTTTTATCATGCATGCAGAAAAGATCTAAAGATTCCTACTTTTTACCATCATCCCAGACCTAATCCCCATTATTCTTAAGCAAATACATAGTTAAGAAGATCAAGTGAACATACCTTATTTCCGACGTTTGGTATTGAGCCCTCTTCACGCTTGGTCGCTCTTTGACTACAAATATCCTCCAAAGGTTGACCTGCATTCAAAAAAGACAAACAAAGAACTCTGCATGCATTCGATCTACAGATTAATGGGTTAGAGATTTAATCAACATGTATGCAATAAATAATGAAAACCTCATATGTTGGGATGGGAAAAGTACTTCTTTATTATTAACTTCACTAAAGAAACTTACAATGATGAAGCTGACCAGTGCTCCATGAATCTAGTCTTGGGCTCCTCTTTTAGTGTTCACCAACTACTAACACACTTGCTTCTCTTCTTTGTTGAAATCACAAAATGGTTGCAGAGCCTTGGGCAAAGGGGAATACGAATTCGGGTAGAGTTTATTTACTATGTTTTTCCTCCTCTAGAATGGGACCCCTACCCCTTGTTTTATAGGCTAGAAGGAGCTAGGTATTTAGTTGAATGACTGGCCATGCATGGCCGAAAGGTTTAGTTAACTTACCCAAAACTGTGTGTTCCGTCAACAACTTTCCATTTTTCATGCTTTTGTAGGTACACACAGGCTGTAGTGGGTCAGCTAGAGTGTACACACGGGTTGTAGTGGAGTAGGGTGTGTGGAACTTTAAAAAGGGTGTTTTTAAGAAGATTTATTCAGTACTGGCTTGGTAGAGAAGGTATATGAAATGGCCTGATGTCAGGTAAGTATGTTTGATGCAAATTAGGGTTATAACATGGATACTTGGAAAGCTGATCGAAGGGCTATTGTTTCTCTTCATGATTATCTATTCAGTTATGATTCATCTAGCTAAACTGAATCATGATTCTTGAACGATTGGTGATTTAGTTGTTGAGGCATTTTTTCCCTAGGAGATTTGAGGTGTAACTAAAGAGTGAGTGGGGATAAAAAAAATGCGTAGGCAATGACTATGTGGTGCGAGCTGTTCTGAGTGAAAAAAGAGTTGAAATGTAAGAAAGGTAGAAACTCAGAAATGTGAAATAGATGTTGAAAACATAGAAGCAAAGAAGAATTGCAGAACAGATAGAAGCAGAGTAGAATTGCAGAACAGATAGAAGCAAAGAAGAATTGCATAACAGAGAATAAGGGGTAAGAAGTGATACATCTGTATTGTTTGTTATTCAATCATTTATTATTAATCATGGAGGTAGGGTGGTGTTATGGAGGACTGTAGTCCTCTGTTATTCAAGTTGGTGCTTGAATATTGAAAGTTAGAGCTTTCATAATGTTGTGGATAGAAAAACAAGGTGTCAGGGTGGTGCTTGGGAAAACACAGAGTTTTCTATATACAAGTTGGTTTTTTTATAAGTGGAAGTAGGTGTTTCCATCCAGTTGGTGCTGGAACACTCAGGAAGTTGGTGCTTCCTTCTAGTGGGTGCTAGAGAAACCAGAGAGTTGGTGCTCTCAACAAGTTGGAGCTTGTAAAATAGAGGTAGTAGCATCACTTTGAGTTGGTTCTCAAACATAGATGATGTACAGAACTTAAAAGACTGCATATCATTCAAAGAAGAAGAGGTTTTCTCCCTTTATGGGTTTCCTCGTGAAAATATGTCTATGTGTATATCTTATGTGTGACTGATGTTCATTATTCATGTTGTTCATATGTTGTATAATATTGATGGTCACTTGGAAGAGATTAAAAATTGTTTGAATAGTCATATATTGTTTAAGCACGGTAACAATTGATTCACCNTAGTTGTCTTAGTATGTTCAACACCTTTGTCTTGTCTAGCAGGCTGAACTAGACCTGTAAGTTCTTTTGTTTTTCTCACCCAAGTGACGAAATGAACACAAAAGATTGGTGACTATACTGGGGATAAGGTATCAATTTCCTCCCTATTTGGGCTTTTAGAGCACATCTTTTTGACCCATTTTCCTTGCAGGAACCATAAATGGCCTATACTTACCTATCAAGAGGTAAGTTTGGAGCTAGAGGAGGAGAATTTCACTCAAAATCACCCCCCCCCTGACACGTATCAAAACGTGTGCGGGTATTTCATCCCACAAATGTGCATTCAATGCATTGTGCACAGAAAGTACTTCGGTTCGCTATGCATTGTGCATGAAAAGGTCTTCTATTCTCTGCGCATTATGTGCACTGTGTGCCCACTGCACATATGTCTAAACTGTAACCCGTACACCTATCTAGAGTTTCAAAATTGTAAGAGTTTTTGTGATGATTTGAAGGCCCCTAGCCTTCAAAATATTTCTTTCATGCAAATTGTAAATGCACTCCACTTAGATTCATTTCCCATATGAAAGGTTAGTCAAACATAGGCACTTAGAGGGTAAAAAGAACCATATTTATCCTATTTTTCTTTGGTTGCCACATGGATTTTTTTTTTTTTTGTAAAAGTTAAGTTGAGATTCTTTTGCTATCACATATAAAAACACTTGCATCGAGACCATAAATCAACTTTAATCATTAAGTATGATCTTCTCTCGCACCATAGAGTGATATTGAGAATAAAAAAGGTGGTTAAGTGATACATATGGATATCAGTGGCCACCCACCTTTTCCAACTGGCTCAAAACAATTTTCTGACAATTTTGGCAATTTACTATTTTTAACAGTTTTAACTTCCGGGGCCATTTTGAGGGCCTAAATGAAGTTTTTTTGGGATCGATCACCTCAAGGATAGTTGAAATCATGATTGAACACCCAAAATGAATCTCCTCTAAGATACCTTTCCTACGGGCTATCACATGCCTAAAACGAAGATCGTATGCAAAAGTTACGACCCCGGGAAGTTGATGTACTAACTTACCCAAACGGGGCCCACATGACTTTTGGTGCTTCATCTCCTAGGGTTAGGTTTTTGGATGTCTAGGGTTTTTGGAATTCTTTCTTATTGTAAAAAGGCCTTCAGAGCCTCATTGTAACCTTCTTCTTTCGAATGCACGCTGCCGTCACATCTCTTCTCAGAGATAAGCCACCACCATTCCAACAAGCTTGTTTCCGTTGCATTTTACAGTTTCAACTTATTTCATTATTGAATAGAAAACCAGTTTTACTGTATCTCTATTATTTTGTGTTAAGAACCTATTAATAATCTGTATTCATTTCATTCTGCTCATAAAATCTGGATCAGTGGTATTAGAGCGGTCTGCTCCTTGTCATCTTAATGCATGTCCCAAACGAGGTCGGAGTACAAAGAGTTGGGTCTTGAGTTTGTTTCTCTTGAGGAAAGAAACTCTCGCACACCCAAGAGACCTCCCATGGCAGGAGAAAATAAAGATGATGGGATAGGAGATCCTTTCAAACTATTGATTGAGGAAGCCCTCACACAACAAAGGAATGAGATGATGGATAGTTTCGCGCAAATCCTTCGACAGCTACCAGCAGGTGACACATCTTCTTCTAACGGAGGCGCCGCCCCCTTCAAGGTACAAATAAACTCTATATTCCTATATTTGAAGGTCATTTAGACATAGATGCTATAGAGAAGTGGTTGAATCTACTAGAAGGGTATTTTTTTGTCCATAACTTTTCGAATAAAGAAAATATTACTTTTGCGCTCCTCAAAGTCGTTCCCCATGTCAAAGATTGGTGGGAAACTTTCTGTAAATAAAAGGAAACAGAGGAAACCTCATTATTTTTAGTCATAGCCACCTGGGAATCCTTCAGGGATGCTATTAAGGAACAATACTACCCTGTCATAAGTTATGATGACTTGTATACGAAATGGACCACATTGCAGCAAGAAAGAGACCAAGCAGTGCCAGATTTCACAAATATCTTCCATACCTTGCACACCAAGTTGGGTATAAAATATTAGGAATGACATCTGGTGCTCAAGTATCACGGTGCTCTACATAGATACATCAAGACCGAAATGGAATTTCTGGACATCTCATCCTTGGGTGCAGCCTACCGATATGTAGTCAAAATCGAGTAGAAGCTCAAACAAAAGACATGACAATTTGGGCCTGGGAACCCTGCACAACAAACGCCAGGAAAGGGTGGCCCTAACCCACCGAACAAAGGACAGAGAAAATATGGATAGTATCAGGAAAACTAGTCCAAGCCACAAGCAAAGAAGGACACCGGAAAGACAAAGAAAGATACAGGGAAGTGGTATGACTTCCATAAGAGCCCTTGGCATAACACTGCTGACTGTTGCTCAAAGCAGTCACTGGTGGCTGAAGTGAAAGCCTCTGAATTAGATGCAGATTAAGACTCTGAGCTAGAACCATAAAGGGGAAGACAAATCATTGACGTGAAACCCAGTACCACTGTTGCTACCACCAAGCTCCAGCCTGGTTAACCAGACGAGCTAGAACAAGGAGAGCACCTCTTCCACTCACAGATGTGGGTAAAAGGCACCCCATTGCACTTCATCATTGATAGAGGTAGCTAGAAAAACCTCATCTCAGCAGAGGTCATCAAGAAGCTGGCCCTGCCAACAATGTCGCACCCACAACCATACACCATTGGATGGCTTCACCAAGGAAGCGATCTTCACGTCAACCAAAAGTGTTGACAGTCGTATGGCATCAAGCCATTCAAAGATGAGGTATTGTGTGATGTTTCTCCTCTCGAAGTTTGTGATGTTCTTTTGGGCCAACCTTATTTATGGAAATGTCATGCTGTATATGAGTCTAGGCCTTGTAGTTTTATTATTACTTTGAAGAGGAAATTGTACAGGATACCCGAGGCAGTCCCACCTAGTGCTATTTCCTTGATCTATGCCAAGCAATGTAGGAAGGTCATCTCTCAGATGGGGAAGTTTGTCTTCTTCGTGATTTTCTCTTAGAATAAGCAAAATATCATAGCCACATCTAGGGTCTCTGTGGCCGACCTCTCCACACAGTATAAGTGAGTAGATAAGGTCATGGAAGAATACTCATATATCTTCTCCTAACCTATAGGGGTACCTCTACACTACCAGGTCAAGCACCCCATCGATCTCACCCCCGGTGTACCACTACTCAATGGGATAGTCTATCATCACTATTTGTTAGAGAATGAGGAGTTCAAGTGACAGATCCAAGAACTACTCCACAAGGGGCACATCCGCCCCATCTCATCACCTTGCGGGAGCCCAATCGTGCTGGTACAAAAGAAATATGGAACCTGGCGACTTTGTATCGATTACCCGGCTCCGAATAAAATCACAGTCAGAAATCGGTACCTGATTCCCTAAATTGATGACCTCCTTGATCAACTCACGGGGGCCAAATACTTCAGTAAGATTGATCTTAAGTCTGGCTACCACCAGGTCCCAATAGAATAGATAGATGTATGGAAGACCACCCTTATGTCAAAGGAAGGTTGTTTTTAATGGTTGGTCATGCCCTTTGGTTTGACAAATGCTCCAGTCACTTTCATGAGGATGATGGACGATATCCTACGACCATTCACCAATACTTTTGTAGTGGTGTATTTGGATGACATTCTAATTTTTAGCAAGACTTGGGCCAAACACTTGCATCATATTCAGTAGGTTCTACACACCCTGCGGCAACACAAGCTATACGCCAACTTGGAAAAATGCTCCTTCGACATGGACAAGGCCCATTACCTGGGCTACATCATTGATCAGCATGTCATACATGTGGACCAAGTGAAGATCCAAGTCATCTGTGACTGGCCAGTCCCAACAACACTCACTGATCTTTGGAGCTTCTTGGGCCTTGCCAATTTCTACTACAGGTTCGTGTTGGGTTTCTCCCATATTGCATGGGCCCTCAACCAAATAAATAGGGGTGGTGGTAAGGAAAAAATTTTCATGGGGCCGGTCCCAGCAATAAGCATTTGATGATTTGAAGCAGTGCTTGTGCTCAACCCCAGTAATTTCACTACTAGACCTGCTGTATCCTTTTGAGATTGAGACAGATGCTTCAGACTATGTTGTGGGCACCGTTCTCACTCAGCACGGCCACCCCGTGGCCTATCATAGTGAGACATTGTCAGATACTATCTGTAAGTAACCTACTTATGACAAAGAAATGTACTCCATTGTGTAACCATGTCGCGAGTGGAGACATTAAATTCTTGGGAAGGAGATAGTCATCCAGACTGATCATAAGCCACTGCAGTTCATGCAGACATAGGGAAAATTTCATAATGACCGCCATCAAAAGTGGTCCACATACTTGCAGCAATTCCACCTCAACATCAAGTATAAAAGAGGAAGCACCAATCGCGTCGCTGATTGCCTCAGTAGACAGCAAGTCATGACACTCACCATGGTGCTAGAATCTTGCGGCCATGAGACATCTAGATGGCCCCAACTCTATGAGACAGACCCTGACTTCACCACCACCTACC
Source organism: Picea engelmannii (assembly GCA_009831015.1). Lineage (NCBI taxonomy): Eukaryota > Viridiplantae > Streptophyta > Pinopsida > Pinales > Pinaceae > Picea > Picea engelmannii. The sequence continues at coordinate 1,344,255 of ML776850.1, read as the reverse complement.
AAATGTTGGGTGCAAATGTAGTTGTCCATAATTTCCATCTTTAGGATGGGTTGTTGTGTCGTCTGGGCCATATATGTGTTCCATCAAGTGAGCGACTGAAGCTGATTTGAGAAGCCCACTATAGTCTGGTGGTAGGACACTTCGGTGTTGAAAAGAAAATGGCTATGCTACAGACACATTTCTACTGGTCGAAACTTCGACAAGAGGTCAGCAAGTATATCAGGTCCTGCACCACCTACACTATTGCCAAACCAACCACTAAGAAACAAGGCCTATACACCCCTCTTCCTACTCCTAACAGGCCATGGGAATCCATCTCAGTGGACTACATGTCAGGCCTTCCATCCACCAAGTGGGGAAATGACTGTGTTTTTGTGGTTGTTGATCACTTTTCTAAGATGGCGAATCAGGTTGCCTGGAAGAAGAGCATCACAACAGATGTCACTGCCAAGCTCTTCTTTGAACAAGTCTGAGTACATTTTGGAATAACAAAAACCATTTTCTCAGATTGGGATAGTTGATTTCTCATCACATTCTGGTCGAGCCTCTAGTCACTACTGGAAACCAAGCTCACCAAATCCACGGCCTTCCACCCCCAGACAAATGGCCAAACCGAGTTTGTAAATCAAATTATTGTGCATATCCTTCGCATGTATAATTCAAAGCACCCTCACACATGGGATGAAATCCTTCCCCATGTCCAACATAGCTAGAATCGAGCCCTGCATAGCTCAACCAGCCACAACCCCTTTCAAGTGGGGTTGGGATTCCAACCATTGGGACCCATAGATGTTTCACTTCCCCTTGTGGTCACCTCGACTGAATCATCTCCTGCTCCAAATGAAGCTGACAAAGCCACCCGTTTGATTGAGAGGATCCATCACATCCACCAATGGGTTCAGGATATCCTACAGAAGTCCAATGACAAGTACAAAAAGCGCCATGATCAACATCGGGTGCCACATAAGTTTATGGTGGGAGACAAAGTTTGGTTGCACTTGCAGAAAGAACACCTTATAGGACCCCATCGAAAGCTTTTCCCACTCTGTTATGGGTTTTACACTATCATCAAGGCCACGGGGGATAATTATTTTGAGCTCAACATTCCTCCTTTCCTTGGTCTGCACCCAGTGTTCAACGTGGATCTCCTTCGCCCTTATTTCCCACCATTATTGGACACCTCAGAAGTAGAAGAACAACTAACACCAACAGAGATCAACATCGAATACCTACAACAAGAATCCAATGATCATATTGTGGTAAGACAGATCACGGGAACTCGACAACAAAGGATTCATCTTTATCGAGTCATCAAAGCAGGGCAGCTCCTGCACCAAGGCAAGTGGCTCACCCGAGGCCAAATTCAGTAGAAATCTCCTTATCTGATGGGGGACCTCAATGCAATGGATCCCATTGCTTCCTAAGGAGGGAGAATTGATCCAAATGGATATCGGTGGCCACCCACCTTTTCCAACTGGCTCAAAATAGTTTTCTGACAATTTTGGCAATTTACTATTTTTAATAGTTTTAACTTCTAGGGCCATTTTGAGGGCCTAAATGAAGGTTTTTTGGGATCGATCTCCTAAATGATACTTGAATGCATGGTTGATCCCCCAAAATGAATCTCCTCGATGATACCTTTCCAACGGGCTATCAAACGCCTAAAATAGAGATCGTATGCAAAAGTTAGGACCCCGGGAAGTTGATGTACTAACTTAACCAAACGTGGCCCACATGACTTTTGGCGCTTCATATCCTAGGGTTAGGTTTTTGGATGTCTAGGGTTTTTGGAATTCTTTCTTATTGTAAAAACACCTTCAGGGCCTTATTTTAATGTTCTCCTTGCCAATGCATACTTCCATCACATCTCTTCTCAGAGATAAGTCGCCACCATTCCAGCAAGCTTGTTTCCGCTGCATTTTACAGTTTCAGCTTATTTCATTATTGAATAGAAAACCAGTTTTACTGTATCTTTGTTATTTTGTGTTAAGAAACTATTAATAATCTATATTCATTTCTTTCTTCTCATAAAATCCAGATCAGTGGTATCAGAGCGGTCTGCTCCTTGTCGTCTTAATGCATGTCCCCAACGAGGTTGGAGTACAAAGAGTTGGGTCTCGAGCTTCTTTCTCTTGAGGAAAGAAACTCTCACATGCCCAAGTGACCTCCCATGGTAGGAGAAAAAAAATATGAAGGGATAGGAGATCCTTTGAAACTTTTTATTGAGGAAGCCCTCACACAACAAATGAACAAGATGATGGATAGTTTCACGCAAATCCTTCGATGGCTACCAACAGGCGACGCATATTCTTCGAAATGAGGCATCGCCCCCTTCAAGGTACAAATAAAATTAGATATTCCTATATTTGAAGGTCATATAGACGCAAATGTCGTAGACAAGTGGTTGAATCTACTAGAAGGGTATTTTTCTGTCCATAACTTTTCGAATAAAGAAAAGATTGGTGGGAAACTTTCTGTAAGCAAAAGGAAAGAGAGGAAACCTCATTATTTTAAGTCATAGCCACCTGGGAATCCTCTAGGGATGTTATTAAGGAACAATACTACCCTTTCCAAAGTTATGATGACCTGTATACCAAATGGACCACACTGCGGCAAGAAAGAGACCAAGAAGTGCCATATTTCACAAATATCTTCCATACCTTGCGCACCAAGTTGGGTATCAAAGATTTGGAACGACATATGGTGCTCAAGTATCATGGTGCTCTGCATAGATACATCCAGACCAAAATGGAATTTATAGACATCTCATCCTTGGGCATGGCCTACCGATATGTCGTCAAAATCGAGCAGAAGATCAAACAAAAGACATGACAATTTGGGTCTGGGAACCCCTCACAACAAAATCCAGGAAAGGGTAGCCCCAAACCACCGAACAAAGGACAGAGAAAAGATGGATAGTATTAGGACAACCAGTCCAAGTTGTAAGAAAATAAGGACACCAGAAAGAGAAATAAAGATACCGGGAAGTGGTGTGACTTCCATAAGAGCCCTCGGCATAAAAATGTTGATTGTCGCTCAAAGCAGTTGTTGGTGGCCGAAGTGAAAGCCTCTGAATCAGATGCAAATTATGACTCTGAGCTAGAACCAGAAAGGGGAATATGGATCATTGAAGAGGAACCCAATGCCACCGTTGATACCACCAAACTTCAGCCTAGTGAACTAGATGTGCTAGAAGAAGGAGAACACCCCTTCCATTCACAGATGTGGGTAAAAGGCACCCTGCTGCACTTCATCATTGATAGCAGTAGGTAGAAGAAGCTCATCTCAGTAGAGGTCATCAAGTGGTTGGTCATGCCAAAAACCCCACACCCACAACCATACACCATTGGATGGCTCCACCAAGAAAGTGATCTCCACGTCGGCCAAGAGTGTCGACTGTCATACAGCATCAAGCCCTTCAAAGATGAGGTATTGTGTGATGTTTCTCCTCTTGAAGTTTGTGATGTTCTTTTGGGCCAGATTTATTTATGGAAACATCATGCTGTATATGAGTCTAGGCCTCGTAGTGTTATTATTACTTTGAACAGGAAATTGTACAGGATACCCGAGGCAATCCCACCTAATGCTATTTCCTTGATCTCTGCTAAGAAATGCAGGAAGGTCCTCTCTCAGACAGGGAAGTTTTTCTTCTTCGTGATTCGCTCTCAGAATAAGAGAAAGATCACAGCCACATCTAGGGTCTCTATGGCAGACCTCTCCACACAGTAGAAGTAAGTAGATAAGGTCGTGGAAGAATACTCAGATATATTCTCCTCACCTACAGGGGTACATCTGCACTGCCAAGTCAAGCACCCCATCAATCTGACCCCTGGTGTACCGCTACTGAATAGGCCAGCCTATCATCGCTCTTTGTTAGAGAATGAGGAGATCAAGCGATAGATACAAGAACTGCTCCACAAGGGGCACATTTTCCCCATCTCATCACCTTGTGGGATCCCAATCATGCTAGTATAGAAGAAAGATGGAACCTGGCGACTTTGTATTGATTACCGGGCTCTGAATAAAATCACAGTCAGAAAATGGTACCCAATTCCCTGAATCGATGACCTCCTTGATCAACTCATGAGGGATAAATACTTCAGTAATATTGATCTGAAGTCTGGCTACCACTAGGTCCTGATAGAATAGACTGATGTATGGAAGACTACCTTTAAGTCAAAAGAAGGCCTTTTTGAATGGTTGGTCATGCCCTTTGGTTTGACAAATGCTCCAGCCACTTTCATGAGGATGATGGACGATATCCTGCAACCATTCACCATTACTTTTGTAGTGTTGTATCTGGATGACATTCTAATTTACAACAAGACTTGGGCTGAACACTTGCATCATATTCAGTAGGTTCTACACACCCTGTGGTAACACAAGCTATATGCCAACTTGGAAAAATGCTCCTTCGGCATGGACAGGGTCCATTACTTGGGCTACATCATTGATCAACATGGCGTACATGTGGATCTAGCCGAGATCCAAGTCATCCGTGACTGACCAGCCCCAACAACACTCACTGAGCTTTGGAGCTTCTTGGGCCTTGCCAATTTCTACCATATGTTCGTGTTGGGTTTCTCCCATATTTCATGGGCCCTCAGCCAAATAAACAGGGGTGGTGGTAAGGTGAAATTTGTGTGGGGCTAGTCCCAACAAAAGGCATTTGATGATTAGAAGTAGTGCTTGTGCTCAACCCTAGTACTTTCACTACCAGAACTATTGCATCCTTTTGAGATCGAGACAGATCCTTCAGACTATGTTATGGGCATCGTTCTCACTCAGCATGGCCACCCATGGCCTATCATAGTGAGACATAGTCAGATATTGTCTGTAATTACCCTACATATGACAAAGAAATGTACTCCATTGTGCAAGCATGCCACTAGTGGAGACATTACATTCTTGGGAAGGAGACAGTCATCCACACTGATCATAAGCCACTGCAATTCATGCAGACACAGGGAGAATTGTAGAATGACTGCCATCAAAAGTGGTCCACATACTTGCAGCAATTCCACCTCAACATCAAGTATAAAACATGAAGCACCAATCACGTCACTGATTGCCTCAGTAGATATCCAGTCGTGGCACTCAGCACGGTGCTAGACTCTTACGGCCATGAGACATCTGGATGGCCCCAACTCTATGAGACAAACCCTGACTTTGTCACTACCTACCAAATGTTGGGTGCAAATGTAGTTGTCAATAATTTCCATCTTCAGGATTGGTTGTTGTGTCATCTGGGCCATATCTGTGTTCCATCAAGTGAGCGAGCGAAGCTAATCTAGGAAGCTCACTACAGTCGAGTGGCAGGACACTTCCCCATTGAAAAGATAGTGGCAATGCTACAAAAGCATTTCTACTAACCAAAACTTCGATAGGAGGTCAACAAGTATATCAGGTCCTGCACTGCCTACACTATTACCAAACCGACCACTAAGAAATAGGGCCTGTACACCCCTCTTCCTACTCTTAACAGGCCATGGGAATCCATATCAATGGACTACATGTCAGGCCTTCCATCCACCAAGTGGGGAAATGACTATGTTTTTGTGGTTGTTGATCGCTTTTCTAAGATGGTGATTCTGGTTGCCTGCAAGAAGATAATCACAGTAGATGCCACTGCCAAGCTCTTCTTTGAACGAGTCTGGGTACATTTTGGAATCCCACAAACCATTGTCTCAAATCGGGATAGTCAATTTCTCATCACATTCTGGTCGAGCCTCTGGTCACTGCTGGACACCAAGATCACCAAATCCATGGCCTTCCACCCCCAAATAGATGGCCAAACCGAGGTTGTAAATCAAATGATTGTGCATATCCTTCACATGTATAATTCAAAGCACCCTTGCACATGGGATGAAATCCTTCCCTATGTCTAGCATAGCTACAACTGAGCCCTGCATAGCTCAACCGACCACAGCCCCTTTCAAGTGGGGTTGGGATTCCAACCATTGGGACCCATAGATGTTGCACTTCCCCTTGCGGTCACCTCAACTAACTCATCTCCTGCTCCAACTGAAGCTGACAAAGCCACCCGGTTCATTGAGTAGATCCAGCACATCAACCAACAGGTTCAAGATATCCTATAGAAGTCCAATGACAAGTATAAACAGCGCCTTGATCAACATCGGGTGTCGCATAAGTTTCAGGTTGGTGACAAAGTTTGGTTGCACTTACAGAAAGAATGCCTTACAGGACCCCATTGGAATCTTCACCCACTCCATTATGGGTCATACACTATAACCAAGGTGTGGGGATAATTCTTTTGAGCTCAACATTCCTCCTTTCCTTGGACTACACCCATTGTTCAACGTGGATCTCCTTCGCCCTTATTTCCCACCATTATTGGACACCTCGGAAGTAGCGGAACAACTGACAGCAACAGAGGTCAACCTTTACTGCCTACAACAGGCATCCAATGATCATATTATGGATAGACAAATCAAGGGCACTTGACAACAAAGGATTTAACTTTATCAAGTCGCCAAAGCAGGGCAGCTCCTGCACCAAGGCAAGTGGCTCACCCGGGGTCAAATTCAGTAGAAATCTCCTCATCTGATGGGGGAACTCAATGAAATGGATCCCATTGCTTCCTAAGGAGGGAGGATTGATCTAGATAGATATCAGTGGCCACCCACGTTTTCCATCTGGCTCAAAACAATTTTCTGACAATTTTGGCAATTTACTATTTTTAGCAGTTTTAACTTTCGGGGCCATTTTGAGGGCCTAAATGAAGGTTTTTTGGGATTGATTTCATCAATGATAGCTGAAGGCATGATTGAGGCCCCAAAATGAATCTCCTCGATGATACCTTTCCAACAGGTTATCACACACCTAAAACGGAGATCGTATGCAAAAATTACGACCCCGGGAAGTTGATGTACTAACTTACCCAAACGGGGCCCACATGACTTTTGGCGCTTCATCTCCTAGGGTAAGGTTTTTGGATGTCTAGGGTTTTTGGCATTCTTTCTTATTGTAAAAATGCCTTCAGAGCCTCATTTTAACCTTCTTCTTGTGAATGCACACTGCCATCACATCTATTCTCAGAGATAAGCCGCCACCATTCCAACAATTTTGTTTCCGTTGCATTTTACAGTTTCAGCTTATTTCGTTATTGAATAGAAAACCAGTTTTACTCTATCTCTGTTATTTTGTGTTAATCACTTGTTAATAATCGATATTCATTTCTTTCTTCTCATAAAATCTAGATCAGTGGTATCAAAGCGGTCTTCTCCTTGTCGTCTTAATGCATGTCCCCCATGAGGTCGGATTACAAAGAGTTGGGTCTCGAGTTTGTTTCTCTTGAGGAAAGAAACTGTCACATGCCCAAGAAAGATGACGAGATAGGAGATCCTTTCAAAATATTTATTGAGGAGTCCCTCATGAAATAGAGGAACGAGATGATGGATAGTTTCATGCAAATCCTTCGACGGCTACCAACAGGCGACACATCTTCTTCGAACGGAGGCGCCGCCCCCTTCAAGGTACAAATAAACTTCGATATTCCTATATTTTAAGGTCAGATAGATGTATATGTTGTAGACAAGTGGTTGAATCTACTAGAAGGGTATCTTTCTATCCATAACTTTTCGAATAAAGAAAATATTACTTTTGCACTCCTCAAAGTCATTCCCCATGTCAAAGATTGGTGGGAAACTTTCTGTAAGCAAAAGGAAACAGAGGAAACCTCATTATTTTCAGTCATGTTCACCTGGGAATCCTTTAGGGATGATATTAAGGAACAATACTACCCTATCGGAAGTTATGATGACCTGTATACCAAATTGATCACACTGTGGCAAGAAAGAGACCAAGCAGTGCCAGATTTCACAAATATCTTCCATACCTTGCACACCATGTTGGGTATCAAAGATTCAGAATGACATCTGGTGCTCAAGTATCATGATGCTCTGCATAGATACATCCAGACTGAAATGGAATTTCTGGACATCTCATCCTTGGGCGCGGCCTATGGATATGTTGTCAAAATCAAGTGGAAGCTCAAACAAAAGACACGAGAATTTGGGCCTGGGAACCCCTCAAAACAAAAGCCAAGAAAGGGTGGCCCCAACCCACTGAACAAAGGATAGAGAAAATATGGATAGTATCAAGACAACCAGCCCAAGCCGCAAGCAAAGAAGGACACCGAAAAGACAAAGAAATATATTAGGAAGTTGTGCGACTTCCATAAGAGCCCTTGGCATAACACTGTTGACTGTTGCTGAAAGCAGTCGCTGGTGGCCGAAGTGAAAGCCTCTAAATTAGATGTAGAATATGACTATGAGCTAGAACCAGAAAGGGGAAGATGGATCATTGATGTGGAACCCAGTGCCACTGTTGCTAGCACCAAGCTCCAGCCTAGTGAACTAGACGAGCTAGAAGAAGGAGAGAGCCTCTTCCATTCACAGATGTGGGTAAAAGGAACCCCGCTGCACTTTGTCATTGATAACGGTAGCCAAAAGAACCTTATCTCAGCAAAGGTCATCAAGTGGCTGTCTCTGCCAGCAACACTACACCCACAACCATACACTATTAGACGGCTCCTCCAAGGAAGGAATCTCTACATTGGCCAACAGTGTCGACTGTCATACGGCATCAAGCCCTTCAAAGATGAGGTATTGTGTGATGTTTCTCCTCTCGAAGTTTGTGATGTTCTTTTGGGCCAACCTTATTTATGGAAACGTCATGTTGTATATGAGTCTAGGCCTTGTAGTGTTATTATTACTTTGAACAAGAAATTGTACAGTATACCCGAGGTAGTCCCACCTAGTACTATTTCCCTGATCTCTGCTAAGCAATGCAGGAAGGTCATCTCTCAGACGAGGAAGTTTTTCCTCTTCATGATTCACTCTTAGAATAAGAGAAAGATCACAACCACATCCAGAGTCTCTATGGCCGACCTCTTCACATAGCAGAAGTAAGTAGATAAGGTCGTGGAAGAATACTCAGATATCTTCTCCTCACCTATAGGGGTACCTCTGCACTGCCAGGTCAAGCACCCCATCAATCTGACCCCTAGTGCACCGCTACCCAATGGGTTAGTCTATTGTTGCTCTTTGTTAGAGAATGAGGAGATCAAGTGATAGATCCAAGAACTGGTCCACAAGGGGCACATCTGCCCCAGCTCATCACCTTGTGGGAGCCCAATCATGCTGGTACAGAAGAAAGATGGAACCTGGTGACTCTGTATTGATTACCGGGCTCTGAATAAAATCACAGTCAAAAACCGGTACCTGATTCCCCGCATTGATGACCTCCTTGATAAATTCATGGGGGCCAAATACTTCAGTAATATTGATCTGAAGTCTAGCTACCACCAAGTCCTAATAGAACAAAGAGATGTATGGAAGACCACCTTTAAGTCAAAGGAAGGCCTTTTTGAATGGTTGGTCATGCCTTTTGGTTTGAAAAATGCTCTAGCCACTTTCATGAGGATGATGGATGATATCTTGCAACCATTCACCAATACTTTTGTAGTGGTGTATCTGGATGACATTCTAATTTACAACAAGACTTGGGCCGAACACTTGCATCATATTCAACAGGTTCTGCACACCCTGCGGCAGCACAAGCTATACGCCAACTTGGAAAAATGCTCCTTCGGCATGGACAAGGTCCATTACCTAGGCTACATCATTGATCAGCATGGTGTACATGCAGATCTAGCCAAGATCGAAGTCATCTGTGACTGGCCATCACATAGCTTCGGAGCTTTTTGGGCCTTGCAAATTTCTACCGCAGGTTCGTGTTGGGTTTCTCCCATATTGCATGGGCCCTCAGCCAAATAAATAGGGCTGGTGGTAAGGCAAAATTTACATGGGGCTGGTCCCAACAACAAGTGTTTGATGATTTGAAGCAGCGCTTATGCTCAGCCCCAGTACTTCCACTACCAAACCTGCTGCATCCTTTTGAGATCAAGACAGATGCTTCAAACTATGTTGTGGGTGTCGTTCTCACTTAGCACGGCCACCTTGTGGCCTATCATAGTGAGACATTATCAGATACTGTCCATAAGTACACTACATGCGACAAATAAATGTACTCCATTATGCAAGCATGCTGCCAGTGGAGACATTACATTCTTGGGAAGGAGAAAGTCATCCACACTGATCATAAGCCATTGCAGTTCATGTAGACATAGGGAAAATTACAGAATGACCATCATCAAAAGTGGTCCACATACTTGCAACAATTCCACCTCAACATCAAGTATAAAATAGGAAGCACCAATCACGTCACTGATTGCCTCAGTAGACTGCTAGTCGCGACACTCACCATGGTGCTAGATTCTTGCGGCCATGAGACATATGGATGGCCTCAACTATATGAGACAGACCCTGGCTTTGCCACCACCTACCAAATGTTGTGTGCAAATGTAGTTGTCGATAATTTCCATCTTCAGGATGGGTTGTTTTATCTTTTGGGCCATATTTGTGTTCCATCAAGTGAGCGAGTGAAGCTAATATGGGAAGCCCACTACAGTCGGGTGGTAGGACACTTTGGTGTTGAAAAGACAGTGGTTATGCTACATAAACATTTCTACTATCCAAAACTTCGACAGGAGGTCAACAGCTATATCAGGTCTTGCACTACCTACACTATTGCCAAACTGACCACTAAGAAATAGGGCTTGTACACCCCTCTTCCGACTCCTGACATGCCATGGGAATCCATATCAATGGACTACATTTCAGGCCTTCCATCCACAAAGCGGGGAAATGACTGTGTTTTTGTTGTTGTTGATCGCTTTTCTAAGATGGCAATTCTGGTTGCCTGCAAGAAAATCATCACAACAGATGCCACTGCCAAGATCTTCTTTGAATGAGTCTGGGTACATTTTGGAATCCCACAAACCATTGTCTCAAATCGAGATAGAGGATTTCTCAGCACATTATGGTCGAGCCTCTGGTCACTGTTGGACACCAAGCTCACCAAATCTACAACCTTCCACCCCCAGAAAGATGGCCAAACTAAGGTTTTAAATCAAATGATTGTGCATATCCTTCACATGTATAATTCAAAGCACCCTTGCACATGGGATGAAAGCCTTCCTTATGTCCATCATAGCTACAACCGAGCCCTACATAGCTCAACCGACCACAGCTCCTTTCAGGTGGGGTTGGGATTCCAACCATTGGGACCCATAGATGTTGCACTTCCCCTTGCAGTCATCTCGACCAACTCATCTACTGCTCCAACTAAAGCTGAAAAAGCCACCCGGTTCATTGAGTGCTCCTACAAAAGTCCAAACACAAGTACAAACAATGCCATGATCAACATCGGGTGCTGCATAAGTTTCAAGTGGGCGACAAAGTTTGGTTGCAATTGCAGAAAGAACACCTTATAGGACCCATCAAAAGCTTCACCCACTCCATTATGGGTCGTACACTATCACCAAGGCCATGCGGGATAATGATTTTGAGCTCAACATTCCTCCTTTCCTTGGTCTGCACCCAATGTTCAATGTGGATCTCCTTTGCCCTTATTTCCCACCATTATTGGACACCTCAGAAGTAGCAGAACAACTCACACCAATAGATATCAACCCCGACTACCTACAATAGGCATCTAATGATCATATTGTGGACAGATAGATCAAGGGCACTCGACAACCAAGGATTCAGCTTTATCGAGTCGTCAAAGCAGGGCAACTCCTGCACCAAGGCAAGTGGTACACTCAGGGCCAAATTCAACAGAAATCTCCTCATTTGATGGGGGACCTCAACACAATGGATACCATTGCTTACTAAGGAGGGAGTATTGATCCATATGGATATTGGTGGCCACCCACCTTTTCCAACTGGCTCAAAACAATTTTCTGACAATTTTGGCAATTTACTATTTTTAGCAGTTTTAATTTTCGGGGCCATTTTGAGGGCCTAAATGAAGGTTTTTAGGATTGATATCCTCAATGATATTCAAAGGCATGATTGAGCCCCAAAAATGAATCTCCTCTATGATACCTTTCCAATGGGCTATCACATGCCTAAAATGGAGATAGTATGCAAAAGTTACGACCCCAGGAGGTTGATGTAATAACTTACCTAAACGGGGCCCACATGACTTTTGGCGCTTCATCTCCTACGGTTAGGTTTTTGGATGTCTAGGGTTTTTGGAATTATTTATTATTGTAAAAATGCCTTCAGAGCCTCATTGTAACCTTCTTCTTGTGAATGTGCATTGTCATCACATCTCTTCTCAGAGATAAGCTGCCACCATTCCAGCAAGCTTGTTTCTGCTGCATTTTACAGTTTCAGCTTATTTCGTTATTGAATAGAAAACCAGTTTTACTGTATCTCTGTTATTTTGTGTTAAGAACCTATTAATAATCTATATTCATTTTGTTATGCTCATAAAATCAAGATCAGTGATATCAGAGTGGTCTGCTCCTTGTCGTCTTAATGCATGTCCCCAACAAGGTCGGAGTACAAAAAGTTGGGTCTCGAGCTTGTTTCTCTTGAGGAAAGAAACTCTCGCATGCCCAAGCGACCTCCCATGGTAGGAGAAAATAAATATGATGAGACAGGATATCCTTTCAAACTTTTGATTGAGGAATCCCTCATGCAACAGAGGAACGAGATGATGGATAGTTTCGCACAAATCCTTCGACAACTACCTACAGGAGACGCATCTTCTTCGAACAGAGGAACTTCCCTCTTCAAGGTACAAATAAACTTCAATATTCCTATATTTGAATGTCATATAGATGCAGATGTTGTAGACAAGTAGTTGAATCTACTAGAAGGGTATTTTTCTGTCCATAACTTTTCGAATAAAGAAAAGATTATTTTTGTGCTCCTCGGAGCATTCCCCATGTCAAAGATTGGTGGGAAACTTTCTGTAAGAAAAAGGAAATAGAGGAAACCTCATTATTTTCAATCATGGCCAACTGGGAATCCTTCATGGATGCTATTAAGGAACAATACTACCCTGTCAGAAGTTATGACGACCTGTATACCAAATGGACCACACTGGGGTAATAAAGAGACCAAGCAGTGCCAGATTTCACAAATATCTTCCATACCTTACGCACCAAGTTGGGTATCAAGGATTCAGAAAGACATATGGTGCTCAAGTATTGTGGTGCCCTGCATAGATACATCCAGACCGAAATGGAATTTCTGGACATCTCATCCTTGGGCGTGGCCTACTGATATGCCGTCAAAGTCTAGCAGAAGCTCAAACAAAAGACGCAACAATTTGGGACTTGGAACCCCTCACAACAAAAGCCAGGAAAGGGAAGCCCCAACCCACTAAACAAAGGACAAATCAAATATGGAAAGTATTAGGACAACCAGTCCAAGCTGGAAGCAAAGAAGGACACTAGAAAGACAAAGAAAGATACCGGGAATTGGTGCGACTTCCATAAGAGCCCTTGGCATAACACTGTTGACTTTTACTCAAAGCAGTCGCTGGTGGTCGAAGTGAAAGCCTCTGTATCAGATGTAGATTATGAATTTGAGATAGAACTAGAAAGGGGAAGACATATTATTGACATGGAACCCGGTGCCACCATTTCTACCACCAAGCTCCAGCCTGGTGAACCAGATGAGCCAGAAGAAGGAGAGCACCTCTTCCATTCCCAGATGTGGGTAAAAGGCACCCCGCTACACTTCATCCTTGATAGCGGTAGCCAGAAGAACCTCATCTCAGCAAAGCTCGTCAAGCAGCTGGCCCTGCCAACAATGCCGCACCCACAACCGTACACCATTGGATGGCTCTGCCAAGGAATCGATCTCTGCGTCAGCCAACAGTTTCGACTGTCATACAGAATCAATCCCTTCAAAGATGATGTATTGTGTGATGCTTCTCCTCTCGAAGCTTTTGATGTTCTTTTGGGCCTAACTTGTTTATGGAAATGTCATGTTGTATATGAGTCTAGGCCTCATAGTATTATTATTACTTTGAACAGGAAATTGTACAGGATAACCGAGGCAGTCCCACCTAGTGCTATTTCCTTGATCTCTACTAAGCAATGCAGGAAGGTCATCTCTCAAATGGGGAAGTTTGTCTTCTTTGTGATTCACTCTTAGAATAAGTGAAAGATCATAGCCACATCCAGGGTCTCTATGGCCGACCTCTCCACATAGCAGAAGTAAGTAGATAAGGTCGTGGAAGAATACTTAGATATCTTCTCCTAACCTACAGGGGTACCTCTACACTGGCAGGTCAAGCACCACATTGATCTGACCCCCAGGTCATCGCTACCCAATGGGCCAGTCTATCATCGTTGTTTTTTAGAGAATGAGGAGATCAAGAAAAAGATCCAAGAATTGGTCCACAAGGGGCACATCCACCTCATCTCATCACCTTGGGGGAGCCCAATCTTGTTGGTACAAAAGAAAGATGGAACCTGGCGACTCTATATTGATTACCAGGCTCTGAATAAAATCACAATCAGAAACCAGTACCTGATTCCCCGAATCGATGACCTCCTTGATAAACTCATGGTGGCCAAATACTTCAGTAAGATTGATCTAAAGTCTAGCTACCATGAGGTCCCAATAGAACAGACAGATGTATGGAAGACTGCCTTTAAGTCAAAGGAAGGCCTTTTTGAATGGTTGGTCATGCCTTTGGTTTGACAAATGATCCAGCCAGTTTCATGAGGATGATGGATGATATCCTGTGACCATTCACCAATAATTTTGTAGTGGTGTATCTGGATGACATTCTAATTTACAACAAGACTTGGGTCGAACACTTGCATCATATTTAGCAGGTTTTGTACACCCTGCGGTAGCATAAGCTATACGCAAACTTGGAAAAATGCTCCTTCGGCATGGATAGGGTCCATTACCTGGGATACATCATTGATCAGCATGGCGTACATGTAGATCTAATGAATATCCAATTCAACCGTGACTAGCTAGCCCCAACAACACTGACTAAGCTTCTTGGGCCTTGCCAATTTCTACCACAGTTTCATGTTGGGTTTCTCCCATATTGCATGGGCCCTTAGCCAGACCTACTGCATCCTTTTGAGATCGAGACAGATGTTTCAGACTATGTTGTGGGCATCGTTCTCACTCAGCACGGCCACCCCATTGTTAGGACCTCACAATGCACCTTTTTGCCCATACTTTTTGCCATTATTATACCCTTCATCACTTATATTTAGACTCATAATATCACTTCATCTGATCATTCCAAGGTATACAACGTCCTTTCTCATTACTATATGCTTAATCTATTTTGCATAGTATTTTACATCACTTTTGTACTTAACCATTGATTAGACTGCAGACTAGCATTCAAAGCCTGTTGCTGAAACACAGCCCAGGATGCAGATGCTGAAACACGGAGCCGTTACACAGTCTAAAGTCCCTGCTGCTGAAACACAGTTCAGGATGCAGATGCTGAAACATGGAGCTGTACACAGACCAAAGCCTTGTGGCTGAAACACAGTCCGAGGTTACTAAAACACAGTTCGAGGCCCCTGGTGCTGCAACACAGAACTGTCATACAGTCCGGAGTCGCAGAGGCTGAGACACAGAACTGCTAGAGCTGCAGATGCTGAAACACAGAGGAGACCGCCAGAACCAACGATGCTGAAACACAAGCCGTTATAGTTAGCGGTCAAGGCCAACATAGTCAAAAGTGCAACTCACGTGGCTGAAACAGCCCGTGAATTGCGATGCTGAAACAACATCAGCAGCAATAAGAAGAAGCTGTTACACTAGCCGTAACAACAATACCTCATTCAGTTCCTGTATTAGCATTCGGTTGCGTGAGAATAGGAAATCCTATGCTGATTTAGAAAGAAGATCTGATTAAATTATACATTGTAATTTTTAGATATTGCATCGAGGAGGTTCCCTCTTTAAAAGAGAAAGGAATTCTTCATTCGGGCATCCAAGTTTTGATGCATTGAAGCAACTCCAGAGAAGCGGGACGTATTCTGTTCTTCCAATTTGTAATGTGATATTTCGACAGATGAATATAAGACTGCTTTGAGTATCCTCCTGTAGCTTTTCGTTCAGGGGAATCTTGTGAGAAGGGAGGGCCCACCTTCTTCACAAGATTCACCCATTAGTTAGAAGTGTGTTAGTATAAATTTTGTTTATTCTTTGTTTAACTGTCATTTGCTGAAACACTATTTTTAATGGATCCCGCTTTGCTGAAACACTACTGACTCTGTCTTAGTCATTTAATGGAATTTGTCATTCTTTCTATAAGCAATCTCGTGTGATGTTTTGTGAGGTTAGCAGAGATTTGGTTAAAGGGTTCCTGCTCAGACAGGAAGGAATCACAACACCTTGTCTTCTGTAGATTTCATTTCCCGCTGCAAGTGTGCTAGCAGAGATTTGGTTAAGGGGTTTTTTCTCAGACAGGAAGGAATCACAACACCTTGTCTTCTGTAGATTTCATTTCCCGCTGCAAGTGTGCTAGCAGAGATTTGGTTAAGGGGTTCCTGCTCAGACAGGAAGGAATCACAACACCTTGTCTTCTGTAGATTTCATTTCCTGCTGCAAGTGTGCTAGCCAG
>ML776850.1:1221917-1323240 GCA_009831015.1 Picea engelmannii | reverse complement strand
GGTCTACACAGACTACATGACTAAATGGGTGGAAGCCAAGGCACTCCACAGAGCAACTGAAGAAGCAGTTATAAAATTCTTATTCACAGACATCTTCACCAGATTTGGAATGCCAAGAGAATTAGTTACAGATGGAGGACCTCGTTTTTCTTCTCATGGGTTCAAAGCCACCCTTCAGAAATATCATATTCAGCAGAGAATGACTACACCATACCACCCTCAAGCCAATGGACAGGTGGAAAGTACAAACAAAGTTATAGAAGCCATTCTCACAAAAATAGTGAAGGAAAGTAGTAAGGATTGGTCCTACAGGCTCCTTGAAGCACTATGGGCCTACAGAACTACCTGGAGAAATACTACAAGATTTTCTCCCTATGAATTAGTTTATGGAAAGAGTGTTGTCTTTCCTGTGGAATTTGAGATAAAAACCTTAAGGACTGCTTTAGCTACCAACCTTGATCTAACTGATGCACAGACAGCCAGGCTGCAGCAGCTTAATGAACTAGAGGAGAAAAGATTAGATGCCATTCAACAAACAACCATAATTCAACAGCAAAGATCACAATGGCATGACAAAAATATCATGAACAAGCAGTTCCAAAAAGGTAATTGGGCTCTACTGTACGATTCTCGGTTCAAAGAATTTCAAGGACCTTACGAAATAAACACAGTTTTTCCTAATGGAACAGTAAGGCTCCTCACAATCGATGACTCCAGAACTCTGTTACTTGTGAATGGTCATCGGCTCCGTCTGTACCAGCAACCTATTTCCAAAGAAGATTTCAAGGCCACATGCATGGCAGATGCTCATTTTCTCTTCGTTGAGGGGGTTTCTACCCCTAACAATTAATTATTTTTAGATTTCCTTTAGTATTAGATTAGATTAGATCAGATTTCGTTTTCTAATAATCCCTGTCAAAGAAATACCATGCTACAGATGTTTTGCAGATTCCCGCCACCAGGAGAGGCCGATTTTTCTTCAAAGAGACAAGCTTTCACGATGCTGAAACACTATTGTGCAGCACTGCTGATTTTGACGATGCTGAAACACCACTGTGCAGCACTGCTGATTTTCATGATACTGAAACACCGCTGTGCAGCACTGCTGATTTTCACGATGCTGAAACACCGCTGTGCAGCACTGCTGATTTTCACACTGCTGAATCACCACTGTTCCGCATTTTTCATTTCACTCCCAAAACACTCCAGCCTGCCATTTTCTCACTATCTTTTTGCCGAAACAACTCCGTCCAGCACTTGTTTCGACTTTCTCCCTTTTGTTGCTAAAACACCATTATCAACAACCTTTCATTTTCTCACCCTCCATCATTAACGAAACAATTCCGTCCAGCAATTGTTTCGCCTTTTTCCATTGCTGAAACACCATTGTCAGCAACCCTTCACCAGTGATTTTCACGATGCTGAAACTCCACTCTTCAGCGCTTTTCATTCCTTCCCATTCCCAAAACATTCCAGTCCGCCATTTCCCCATCATTCTCATTCCCAAAACAACTTCGTCCAGCACTTGTTTCACCTTTCCCCTTCCGTTGCTAAAACAACATTAGCAGCAACTTTTCCCGTGGCTGAAACACCATTATCAGCACCCTTTCATTCTCTTCCCGTTGCTGAAACATTGTTGCCAACAACCCTTCATCATTGTTTCGATGCTGAAACACCACGTCCGCACTTTTGACTTTCTTCAGTGCTGGAACACCATTGCTCGGCAGTTTTTCATCTACAACACTTGTTTCATCTTTCGCTATGGCCGAAACACTAGTCTTTCACCATCGTCCGTCAGCAAGATTCTATCGTTCGATCTTCTCGACAGAAAATCCTCGGCACAATTCAAAAATCACTGTCACGAGACTATCACTGACAGGCACGATATATTGTTCGCAGCACGAATCAAAATGGTAAGGCAAAGGTATGTAAATATTGTGTAATTCAGATTAGATTGTAGTTAATGAGAAAGATTTTAAGCCATTAAGACCATATAAGTACCATCATTACTAATCACACTTAACGGGAAGGGAAGTACACGTCAAATCAGCAATACCATCATTTCCTCCGATTTCATCGCCGCCATTCCTAATACACCACCCTTTTCCACATTTAACCACTATTCCTGCATATAACCCCTCGGAAAACTTACCCTGTGCCAGAGCTGATACACAAACTCTTGACGCCTGTATTTTACTAAGCTAGTAGCCATGGGAGGATCTGTCATCCGCAAGGAACCCGCCACCACAGCACTTCTCGAACACTATCCAGCAGCATATCAAATTTTCGAGCAAGCAGATTGGCTCAATTACTTCCGCAGGCTTCAAGGATTTAATGAACGACAAGTATTAAAGTTCGCCCAGAATCTTCAGGAGAACCATTCTGTCGTCACAGGCATCCGAATCTCTGTGACAGAGCAATACATATCCGCGGTCTCAAGCCTCCCCATTGATGGCACTCGACAGTTCAGCCGGAAGCATATCATCGGGGATGTCCAGCAGAGTTTCTTCCTGGCTGGAGAAAGAATTGTATTGAAGGGCAGAGGGGTTCAACTCAGTTCAATACCACACCGGTGGCTGGAGGTCACCAGATTCATCAAGCAATACCTGACCTACGAAGGCCGCTATCAGGTAGTCTATCAGCATGACTTCCTTTTGCTTTCTCATTTAAGACATAACAGATGGGTCAACATTCCATATTATTTGCTGGGCTGTTTAAAGAACATGGCACATTACTCTTGAATGGAAAAATATCTAACCCAGTCACTTACCCACCACCGTCTGGTTCAATTACTCATCAACAGAGGTTTTGAACAGCAGAACTATCCATTAAATAATCCACCCATAAACCCTGCACCAGCTGCTGAAGTCCCTGAAATTCCTGAGGAACAACAACAACAAAACCCCCCAGTTTCCCCCGAAATACCCCATAGTCCGCCCACACGACCAACCAGTCCAGTCAGTCCCCCTACCATACCTGAATCGTCGCATACCGCACCAGAGTCTTCCACTTCCACCCTTCACATTGTAATTGATGACTCTGAACCAAAAAATGCTCCCTGCCCTATCATTCAGGAAAGACCTTCCTGAAAATGGAAGCAAACCTCCCTTTTTCCACCCTTCTTGTGAAAAAAGCGAACGAGATCCTCAATGAGACCACCCTGGATGACCACTACCCTAGATCCCCCACCAATTCGACTCATACCCCGTAAACCTTTGACCTTCCCAACCCTGGGATCTTTGCCTATTCCAACCATGGGCGCTGCAACACAAGAACCAGACGCCCCAGAATTTGTAATACCATCTGTCTCACACAGGGTAGCTGAAACACAAGAACCAGTTACCCACTTAGTGGTTGAAACATAAGAACCAGCCATGGCTGAAACACAGGAAACAGCCACGGTTGAAACACAAGAACCAGCCGCTGACATTGAAATGGAGTTATAGGAATCAGACACCCAGACATCATTTGTTTTCAATAAAGAAGCTGAAACACAATCAGCTATCCATCCAGTGGCTGAAACACAAGAACCAGCCACCGACATTGAAGTTGAATTACAGGAGTCAGAGACCCCGGATGCTGCAGTGGATGAAACATAAGAACCAGCCATTGATTTTGAAATTGAGGAAATCGAGACCCAGGATGCTGCAACACCACCCTCATCAAGCAAAACGGCTGAAAATCTAGTGGCTGCAACACAAGAACCAGTCACTGATGTTGAAATTGAATTTCGGGAATCACAGGATGCTGCAACACCACCTTCATCAAGCAACATGGCTGAAAAACCAGCCACCCATTCAGTGGCTAAAACACAAGAACCACCCACTGATATGGGAATTGACATACAAGAATTGGAGGTTGAAGGTGCTGAAACTCTACTGTTTCTTCACCAAGAAGCTGAAACACAAGCAGCAGCTACCATTCCTGCTACTCCTTCCCAACCACCAGAAGCAACAATGACATCTGTCTTGCAGGAAAACGAATTTCTAAAATCAGAACTGGAAGCATATAAGCTGGAATTGGCTAGAGCCAAGGAAGCATACAAAAAGGAGCTCAATTCATACACTGCAAGCCGTCTAGCAACCATGGCAGAACAAACTACAGAAAGCATATGTAAGGAATACATGTGCTGCCAATGCGGAGATATTTATTATCGGGCAGGGTATAAGATCGTTCAAGTTCCAGTACCAGGAGCAGCCCCCACTCCTTCCCCTTTTGAAGCCAAGACTAAACCTGCTGCAACACAAGAACCAATAGGTTCCACTAAGCTCAAAACCAAACCTGCTGCAACACAAGAACCAGTAGGCCCTAGCAAAATTAAGACTGAACCTGCTGTAACACAAGAACCAGAAGGCCCTTCCAGAATCAAGAAAGAAATCCCTACTGTCAACAAGGCTGTGCAAACAGTGCCCATGGAAGAAGTCACACCTCCCAGTCAAGCCAATCTCTCCACTTCCAGGGAATAGTCCACTCAAACCCTGCCTAGTCCCACTACTTCAGATGTTGAAACACAAACCCAGCCGTGGGATGAGCATGCAGAGATACAAAAGTGGAAGAAGGAGTATGTTGCGACACAAGCCCAACATCTGCAAGTACACAAGAAAACCTGGAGGAATCACACTTTCTGGAATTGGGAAGCATTGGACCTGACACGCCAGGAAGTTCGAGAAGTCAAGAAGAAGAATAGAGATTTAAAGGCTAGAATGGCCAAGATCTTTGATTTAATGCAGACACTAATGGCAACAAGGAAACCTTCTTGTAATTATTCTTTATTTCTCATAGAGAGACTCACATGGTTCCAAATCAAAGCAATTATAGAAGGAAAATCCCATGAAGTAATACAGCCAACACATTTTGTTAAAACCTTTCTAGCAGCCTCCATCTGGGATCAACACCTCTTATGTGAAGCATACTTCCATAATGAGGCTCTTCCCAAAAACAGGCTACTCAATATAGATCCTCTTGTTGGAGATGTTCAACTCCGAGCTTTTACTTCTTTCCTTTACAATCAAATTTTGTGGCAGAGTGACTTTTCGGCTGCCAAGCACAATGAGGACAATAAACTCCTCTGGATTAGGCCAGAACTAGAGAGGGTAGCTAGATTCATTTCAGAATATTATGAGGTCTTGAAAAAACCAGGAGTGACTGAGCATGTTCAACAACTACAGTCAGTAGTGCTCCAAGAATGTCAGCAAAGCATCAATGCCATAGAGATTCCTGCCCTCCAGGCCAACAACCTGTTTTGGCAGCAATCCACAGAAAAGAGGCAACATCACAACCCTTTTGGTCCGGCCAACTTAGAAGCAGCAATTTCAAGGGTACCCAGCTACATCCAGTGTGTTAGAAACTGTGCTGAAAACTGGATAGGGTACAAATTTTACTTTCCCCTCCTCTGGATGCCAATAGAAACATATCAAGTCAGTTATAAATTGACTAAGAGGGCCGAGACAACAGCATGGCAAAGACTGCAAGAGGTCTACGGGTTCAAAACACCAACAGACAGTACCGCCCGGAGCTATAGCTTGAGTAATTTACACGATGAGAGCCGGTATCAAGACTCTGATTCAGAGTGAGTTGCCTAAGGACATGCAACACCTTGAGCTGGCGGGGATGTTAGGACCTCACAATGCACCTTTTTGCCCATACTTTTTGCCATTATTATACCCTTCATCACTTATATTTAGACTCATAATATCACTCCATCTGATCATTCCAAGGTATACAACGTCCTTTCTCATTACTATATTCTTATTCTATTTTGCATAGTATTTTACATCACTTTTGTACTTAACCATTGATTAGACTGCAGACTAGCATTCAAAGCCTGTTGCTGAAACACAGCCCAGGATGCAGATGCTGAAACACAGAGCCGTTACACAGTCTAAAGTCCCTGCTACTGAAACACAGTTCAGAACGCAGATGCTGAAACACGGAGCCATACACAGACCAAAGCCCTGTGGCTGAAACACAGTCCGAGGTTACTGAAACACAGTCCGAGGCCCCTGGTGCTGCAACACAGAACTGTCATACAGTTCGGAGTCGCAGAGGCTGAGACACAGAACTGCTAGAGCTGCAGATGCTGAAACACAGAGGAGACCACCAGAACCAACGATGTTGAAACACAAGCCGTTACAGTTAGCGGTCAAGGCCGACACAGTCAAAAGTGCAACTCACGTGGCTGAAACAACCCGTGAATTGCGATGCTGAAACAACATCAGCAGCAATAAGAAGAAGTTGTTACACCAGCCGTAACAGCAATACCTCGTTCAGTTCCTGTATTAGCATTCGGTTGCATGAGAATAGGACATCCTATGCTGATTTAGAAAGAAGATCCGATTAAATTATACATTGTAATTTTTAGATATTGCATCGAGGAGGTTCCCTCTTTAAAAGAGAAGGGAATTCTTCATTCGGGCATCCAAGTTTTGATGCATTGAAGCAACTCCAGAGAAGCGGGACGTATTCTGTTCTTCCAATTTGTAATGTGATATTTCGACAGATGAATATAAGACCGCTTTGAGTATCCTCCTGTAGCTTTTCGTTCAGGGGAATCTTGTGAGAAGGGAGGGCCCATCTTCTTCACAAGATTCACCCATTAGTTAGAAGTGTGTTAGTATAAATTCTGTTTATGCTTTGTTTAACTGTCATTTGCTGAAACATTGTTTTTAATGGATCCTGCTTTGCTGAAACACTACTGACTCTGTCTTAGTCATTTAATGGAATTTGTCATTCTTTCTATCAACAATCTCGTGTGATGTTTTGTGAGGTTAGCAGAGATTTGGTTAAAGGGTTCCTGCTCAGACAGGAAGGAATCACAACACCTTGTCTTCTGTAGATTTCATTTCCCGCTACAAGTGTGCTAGCAGAGATTTGGTTAAGGGGTTCCTGCTCAGACAAGAAGGAATCACAACACCTTGTCTTCTGTAGACTTCATTTCCTGCTGCAAGTGTGCTAGCAGAGATTTGGTTAAGGGGTTCCTGCTCAGACAGGAAGGAATCACAACACCTTGTCTTCTGTAGATTTCATTTCCTGCTGCAAGTGTGCTAGCTAGGGATTTGGTTAAGGGATTCCTGCTCAGATAGGAAGGAATCACAACACCTTGTCTTTTGTAGGTTTCATTTACTGCAAGAGTGCTAGCCAGAGATTTGGTTTAACAGTTCCTACTCAGACAGGAAGGAATCACAACACCTTGTCTTCTGTAGATTTCATTTACCTTTGCAAGTGTGTTAGTCAGAAACTGGGTTAGGGATTCCTTCTCAGAAAGGAAGGGATCAGACTGCCTTGTTCTCTGTAGACCTCAACCTCACAAGTGTGATAAAAATAGAAATAGGGCTCAAGGCTCCTGCTTAGAAAGAAAGGAACTATGTGGCTTTGTTCTCTGTTAGATAGAGTTAATTGTTTTCTGCATTACTGTTTTCATGAAAGAGTGTTAGTACTGAGTCTCTGTTTGAGAGTAAGGGTCCTGTTCTCTGATTGCAGAATAGTTGTTCTTTCCCATTGCAGTGTTATTTTAATGTAATCTAGGATTCTTAGATTGAACTTCAAAGAACTGCAATAGGGAAATTGCTTTCCTGTGATTTAATCCAGAGCTTCAGTTCATTCAAGCAAGTATAGATAGTATAAATTTCTTTACTACAACACTAAGTGCTTTTGGAATTGAGCATATATAGTGCGTGGCTATCTTTGAAACAAAAGACTTCCCTGGGTTGTTAGTTTATGTACCACTTGATTGTTTAAATCAATTAAGCAATTATAGTGACCAACACCCGTGGCCTATCATAGTGAGACATTGTCAGATACTGTCCGCACGTACCCTACTTATGACAAAGAAATGTAATCCATTGTGAAAGCATGCCACCAGTGGAGACATTACATTCTTGGGAAGGAGATAGTCATCCACACTGATCATAAGCCCCTGCAGTTCACCCAAACAGGGAAAATTGGAGAATGACTGCCATCAAAAGTGGTCCAAATACTTACAACAATTCCACCTCTACATCAAGTATAAAATAGGAAGCACCAATCGCGTCACTGATTGCCTCAATATGCTGTCAGTCATGGCACTCTCCATGGTGCTAGACTCTTGTGGCCATGAGACATTTGGAAGTCCCCAACTCTATAAGACAGACCCTGACTTCACCACCACCTACCAAATGTTGTGTGCAAACATAGTTGTCGATAATTTCAATTTTCAGGATGGGTTGTTGTGTTTTCCAGGCCATATCTATGTTCCATCAAGTGAGCAAGTGAAGGTGATCTGGGAAGCCCACTATAGTCGGGTGGCAGGACTCTTCGACATTGAAAAGACAGTGGCGATGCTACAGAAACATTTCTACTGGCCGAAACTTCGACAGGAGGTCAACAGGTATATCAGGTCCTGCACTGCCTGCTCTATTGTCAAACCGACCTCTAAGAAATAGGGCCTGTACACCCCTCTTCCTACTCCTGAAGGCCATGGAAATCCATCTCAATGGACAACATGTGAGGCCTTCCATCCACCAAGCGGGGAAATGACTGTGTTTTTGTGTTTGTTGATCACTTTTATAAGCTGGCGATTCGGGTTGCCTGCAAGAAGAGCATCATAGTAGATGCCACTGCCAAGATCTTCTTTGAACAAGTCTGGGTACATTTTGGAATCGCACAAACCATTGTCTCAGATCGGGATAATCGATTTATTAGCACATTCTGGTCAAGCCTCTGGTCACTGTTAGACACCAAGCTCACCAAATCCATGGCCTTCCACCCCAAACAAATGGCCAAACCGAGGTTGTAAATCAAATGATTGTGCATATCCTTCGCATGTATAATTAAAATCACCCTCACACATGGGATGAAAGCCTTCCCTATGTCTGGCATAACTACAACCGAGCCCTGCATAGCTCAACCAGCCACAGCCCCTTTCAAGTGGTTGGGATTCCAACCATTGGAACCCATAGATGTTGCACTTCCCCTTGCGGTCATCTCAACCGACTCATCTTCTGCTCCATCTAAAGATGACAAAGCCACCCGGTTCATTGATCAGATCTAGCACATCTACCAATAGGTTCAGGATATCCTATAGAAGTCCAATGACAAGTACAAACATTGCCATGATAAACATTCGGTGCCGCATAAGTTTCAGGTGGGCGACAAAGTTTGGTTGCACTTGTAGAAAGAATGCCTTACAGGAACCCATCAAAAGCTTTGCCCACTCCATTATGGGTCATACACTATCACCAAGGCCATGGGGGATAATGCTTTTGTGCTCAACATTCCTTCTTTCCTTGGTATGCACCCAGTGTTCAATGTGGATCTCCTTCGCCCTTATTTCCCACCAATATTGGACACCTCAGAAGTAGCAGAACAACTCACACCAACAGAGATCAACCCTAACTATCTACAATAGGCATCCAATTATCATATTGTGGATAGACAAATCAAGGGCACTCGACAACAAAGGATTCATCTTTATCGAGTCGTCAAAGTAGGGCAACTCCTACACCAAGGCAAGTGGCTCACCCAGGGCCAAATTCAACAGAAATTTCCTCGTCTGATGGGGGACCTCAATGAAATGGAGCCCATTGCTTCCTAAGGAGGGATGATTGATTCATATGGATATCGGTGGCCACCCACCTTTTCCAACTGGCCCAAAACAGTTTTATGAGAATTTGGCAATTTACTATTTTTAGCAGTTTTAACTTTCGGGGCCATTTTGAGGGCCTAAATGAAGGTTTTTCGGGATCAAACTCCTCAATGATAGTAGAAGGAATGATTGAGCCCCCCAAAAAATCTCCTCAATGATAACTTTCCAACGGGCTATCACATGCCTAAAACGGAGATCGTATGCAAAATTTACGACCCCGGGAAGTTGATATACAAACTTACCCAAACGAGGCCCACATAACTTTTGGCGCTTCATCTCCTAGGGTTAAGTTTTTGGATGTCTAGGGTTTTTGGAATTCTTTATTATTGTAAAAAGGCCTTTAGAGCCTCATTGTAACCTTCGTCCTGTGAATGTGCACTGTCGTCACATCTCTTCTCAGAGATAAGCCGCCACCATTCTAGCAAGCTTGTTTTCGCTGCATTTTACAGTTTCAACTTATTTCGTTATTGAATAGAAAACCAGTTTTACTGCATCTTTGTTATTTTTTGTTAAGAACCTGTTAATAATCTATATTCATTTCGTTGTGCTCATAAAATATAGATCAGTGGTATCAGATCAGTCTACTCCTTGTCATCTTAATGCATGTCCCCAACGAGGTCGGAGTACAAAGAGTTGGGTCTTGAGCTTGTTTCTCTTGAGGAAAGAAACTCTTGCACGCCCAAGAAACCTCCCATGGTAGTAGAAAAGAAAGATTATGGGACAATATATCCTTTCAAACTGTTGATTGAGGAAGCCCTCATGCAACAGAGGAACGAGATGATGGATAGTTTCACGCAAATCCTTCGACGGCTACCAACAGGAGACACATCTTCTTCGAATGGAGGTGCCGCCCCCTTCAAGGTACAAATAAACTTCGATATTCCTATATTTGAAGGTCAGATAGATGCAGATGTTGTAGACAAGTGGTTGAATCTACTAGAAGGGTATTTTTTTGTCCATAACTTTTCGAATAAAGATTGGTGGAAAACTTTTTGTAAGCAAAAGGAAGTAGAGGAAGCCTCAATATTTTTAGTCACGACCACCTACGAATCCTTCAGGGATGCTATTAATGAACAATACTGCCCTGTCAAAAGTTATGATGACCTGTATACCAAATGGACCACACTGCGGAAAGAAAGAGACCAAGCAGTGCCAGATTTCACAAATATCTTCCATACCTTGTGCACTAAGTTGGGTATCAAAGATTCAGAATGACATCTAGTACTAAAGTATCGCGGTGTGATGCATAGATACATCTAGACAAAAATGGAATTTTTGGACATCCCATCCTTGGGTGTGGCCTACCGATATGCCGTCAAAATCGAGCAGAAGCTCAAAAAAAAGATGCAACAATTTGGCCCTGGGAACCCCTCACAACAAAAGCAAGGAAAGGGCGGCCCCAACCCACCGAACAAAGGACAGAGAAAATATGGACAGGATCGGGACAACCAGTCCAAGACGCAAGAAAAGAAGGACACCAGAAAGAAAAAGAAAGATACCGGGAAGTGGTGTGACTTCCATGAGAGCCCTTGGCATAACACTCCTGACTGTCGCTCAAAGTAGTCGCTGGTGGCCAAAGTGAAAGCCTTTGTATCATATGCAGATTATGACTCTGAGCTAGAACTAGAAAGGGGAAGACAAATCATTGATGAGGAACCCAGTGCCACCATTTCTACCACTAAGCTCCAGCCTGGTGAACCAGACGAGCCAGAAGAAGGAGAGCACCTCTTCCATTCACATATGTGAGTAAAAGGCACCTCGATGCACTTCACCATTGATAGTGGTAGCCAAAAGAACCTCATCTCAGCAGAGGTCCTCAAGTGGTTGGCCCTGCCAACAATGTCTCACCCACAACTGTACACCATTTGATGGCTCCGCCAAGGAAGCAATCTCCGCGTCAGCCAAGAGTGTCGACTGTCGTATGGCATCAAGCCCTTCAAAGACAAGGTATTGTGTGATGTTTCTCCTCTCAAAGTTTTTGATGTTCTTTTGGGCCAACCTTATTTATGGAAACGTGATGCTATATATGAGTCTAGGCCTCATAGTGTTATTATTACTTTGAACAGAAAATTGTACAGGATACCCATGGCAGTCCCACCTAGTGCTATTTCCTTGATCTCTTCTATGCTATGCAGGAAGGTCATCTCTCAGATGGGGAAGTTTGTCTTCTTCATGATTCACTCTAAGAATAAGTGAAAGATCACATCCACATCCAGGGTCTCTTTGGATGACCTCTCCACACAGCAAAAGTAAGTAGATAAGGTCATGGAAGAATACTCAGATATCTTCTCCTAACCTACAGGGGTACCTCTGCACTGCTAGGTCAAGCACCCCATCGATCTGACCCACGACACACTGCTACCCAATGGGCCAGTCTATCGTGGTTGTTTGTTAGAGAATGAGGAGGTCAAGTGACAGATCCAAGAACTTCTCCACAAGGGGCACATCTTCCCCAACTCATCACCTTGTGGGAGCCCAATCATGCTGTTACAAAATAAAGATGGAACCTGGAGACTTTGTATTGATTACCGAGCTCTGAATAAAATCATAGTCAGAAACTGGTACCTGATTCCTTGAATCGATGACCTCCTTAATCAACTCACGGGGGCCAAATACTTTAGTAAGATTGATCTTAAGTCTGGCTAGCACCATGTCCCAATAGAATAGATAGATGTATGGAAGACTGCCTTTAAGTCAATGGAAGGCCTTTTTGAATGGTTGGTCATGCCGTTTGGCTTGACAAATGCTCTAACCACTTTCATGAGGATGATGGATGAAAGCCTGTGACCATTCACCAATAATTTTGTAGTGGTGTATCTAGATGACATTCTAATTTACAGCAAGACTTGGGCCAAACACTTGCATCATATTGATCAGGTTCTACACACCCTACAATAGCATAAGCTATATGCCAACTTGGAAAAATTCTCCTTCGGCATGGACAGGGTACATTACCTAGGCTACATCATTGATCAACATGGCGTACATGTGGATCTAGCCAAGATCCAAGTCATCCGTGACTGGCCAGCCCCAACAACACTCACTGATCTTTGGAGCTTCTTGGGCCTTGCCAATTTCTACCATAGGTTCATGTTGGGTTTCTCCCATAGTACATGGGCCCTTAGCCAAATAAACAGGGGTGGTGGTAAGGAGAAATTTGCATGGGGCCGGTCCCAACAACAAGTGTTTGATGATTTGAAGAAGCTCTTATGCTCAGCCCCAGTATTTTCACTACCAAAACTGCTGCATCCTTTTGAGATCGAGCCAGATGCTTTAGAGTATTCTGTGCGTGCGGTTCTCACTCAGAACGGCCACCCCGTGGCCTATCATAGTGAGACATTGTCAGATACTGTTCGTAAGTACCCTACTTACAAAAAAGAAATTTAATCCATTGTGCAAGCATACCGCCAGTAGAGACATGACACTCTTGGGAAGGAGACAGTCATCCACACTAATCAGAAGCCACTGTAGTTCATGCAGACACAGGGAAAATTGTAGAATGACAACCATCAAAATTGGTCCACATACTTGCAGTAATTCCATCTCAACATCAAGTATAAAACATGAAGCACCAATCGCGTCACTGATTGCCCCAGTATACCACCAGTCACGGCACTCACCACGGTGCTAGACTCTTGCGGCCATGAGACATCTTGATGGCCCCAACTCTATGAGACAGACCCTGACTTTTCCACCACCTACCAAATGTTGGGTGCAAACGCAGTTGTCTATAATCTCCATCTTCAGAATGGGTTGTTGTGTCGTTTGGGCCATATCTGTGTTCTATCAAGTGAGCGAGTGAATCTGATCTAAGAATCCCATTATAGTCAGGTGGCAAGACACTTCGGCATTGAAAAGACAATGGCGATACTATAAAAACATTTCTACTAGCTGAAACTTCAATAGGAGGTCAGCAAGTATATTAGGTCTTACACTGCCTATGCTATTGCCAAACTGACCACTAAGAAATAGTGCCTGTACACCCCTCTTCCTACTCCTGACAGGCCATGGGAATCCATCTCAATGGACTACATGTTAGGCCTTCCATCCACGAAGTGGGGAAATAACTGTGTTTTGTGGTTGTTGATCACTTTTCTAAGATGGCGATTCTAGTTTCCTACAAGAAGAGCATCACAACAAATGCCACTGCCAAGCTCTTCTTTGAACGAGTCTGGGTACTTTTTGGAATTGCACAAACCATTGTTTTAGATCGGGATAGTCAATTTCTCAACACATTCTGGTTGAGCCTCTAGTCACTGCTGGACACCAAGCTCACCAAATCCACGGCCTTCCATCCCTAGACAGATGGCCAAACTGAGGTTGTAAATCAAATGATTGTGCATATCCTTCACATGTATAATTCAAAGCACCCTCACACATGGGATGAAAGCCTTCCCTATGTCCAACATAGCTACAATTGAGCCCTACATAGCTCAACTAGCCACACCCCCTTTCAAGCAGGGTTGGGATTCCAACCATTGGGACCCATAGCTATTGCACTTCCCCTTGCAGTCACCTTGACCGACTCATCTCCTGCTCCAACTGAAGCTGACAAAGCCACCCGGTTCATTGAATGGATCCAACACATCTGCCAATAGGTTCAGGATATCCTACATAAGTCCAATGACAAGTACAAACAGTGCCATCATCAACATCAGGTGCCGCATAAGTTTTAGGTGCACGACAAAGTTTGGTTGCACTTGCAGAAATAATGCCTTAAAGGACCCCATCGAAAGCTTCCCCCACTCCGTTATGGGTCATAAAATATCACCAAGGCCATCGAGGATAATTCTTTTGAGCTCAACATTCCTCCTTTCCTTGGTCTGCACCCAGTGTTCAACATGGATCTCCTTCACCCTTATTTCCCACCATTATTGGACACCTCAGAAGTAGCAGAACAACTGGCACCAACAGAGCTCAACCCCGACTACCTACAATAGGCATCCAATGATCAGATTGTGGACAGATAGATCAAGGGCACTCGACAACAAAGGATTCAAATTTATTGAGTCATCAAAGTAGGGAAACTCTTGTACCAAGGCAAGTGGCTCACCTGGGGCCAAATTCAGTAGAAATTTCCTCATCTGATGGGGGACCTCAACGAAATGGATCCCATTGCTTCCTAAGAAGGGAGGATTGATCTAGATGGATATTGGTCACCACCCACCTTTTCCAACTAGGTAAAAATAGCTTGATGAATCTCCTCGATGATACCTTTCCAACGGTCTATCACACGCCTAAAACGGAGATCGTATGCAAAAGTTACGACCCTGGGAAGTTTATGTACTAACTTACCCAAATTGGGCCCACATGACTTTTGGCGCTTCATCTCCTAGGGTTAGGTTTTTGGATGTCTAGGGTTTTTAGTATTATTGCTTATTGTAAAAAGGCCTTCAGAGCCTCATTGTAACCTTCTTCTTGTGAATGCATGCTACAGTCACATTTCTTCTCAGAGATAAGCCGCCACCATTCCAACAATCTTGTTTCCACTGCATTTCACTATTTCAGCTTATTTCGTTATTGAATAGAAAACCAATTTTACTGTATCTCTGTTATTTTGTGTTAATGACCTCTTAATAATCTGTATTCATTTCATTCTGCTCATAAAATCTGGATTAGTCGTATCAGAGCGGTCTGCACCTTGTCGTCTTAATGCATGTCCCCAACGAGGTCGGAGTACAAAGAGTTGGGTCTCGAGCTTGTTTCTCTTGAGGAAAGAAACTCTCGCATGCCCAAGCGACCTCCCATGGTAGGAGAAAATAAAGATGACAGGATAGGATATCCTTTCAAGCTATTGATTGAGGAATCCCTCATGCAACAGAGGAACGAGATGATGGATAGTTTCACACAAATCCTTCGATGGCTACCAACAGGGGATGCATCTTCTTCGAACGGAGGTGTTGCCCCCTTCAAGGTACAAATAAACTTCGATATTCCTATATTTGAAGGTCAGATAGATGCAGATGTTGTAGACAAGTGGTTGAATCTACTAGAAGGGTATTTTTCTGTCCATAACTTTTCGAATAAAGAAAATATTACTTTTGTGCTCCTCAAAGTCATTCCCCATGTCAAAGATTGGTGGGAAACTTTCTGTAAGCAAAAGGAAACAGAGGAAACCTCATTATTTTCAGTCACGACCACCTGGGAATCCTTCAGGGATGCTATTAAGGAACAATACTACCCTTTCGGAAGTTATGACAACCTGTATACCAGATGGACCACACTGTGGCAAGAAAGAGACCAAGCAGTGCCAGATTTCACAAATATCTTCCATACCTTCTGCACCATGTTGGGTATCAAAGATTCAGAATGACATGTAGTTCTCAAGTATCATGGTGCTCTACACAGATACATCCAGACAAAAATGAAATTTCTGGACCTCTCATCCTTGGGCACGGCCTACTGATATGCCATCAAAATCGAGCAGAAGCTCAAACAAAAGATGCGACAATTTGGGCCCGGGAACCCCTCACAACAAAATCCAGGAAAGGGCGGCCCCAAAAAGCCAAACAAAGGACAGAGAAAAGATGGATAGTATCAATACAACCATTCCAATCCACAAGAAAAGAAGGACACCAAAAAGACAAAGAAAGATACCGAGAAGTGGTGCGACTTCCATAAGAGCCCTTGGCATAACACTGTTGACTGTCACTGAAAGAAGCCGCTGGTGGCTGAAGTGAAAGCCTCTGAATCAGATGCAGATTATGACTCTGAGCTAGAACTAGAGAGGGAAATATGGATCATTAACACAAAACCCAGTTCAACCATTGCTACCATCAAGCTACAGCCTGGTGAACTAGACAAGCCAGAAGAAGGAGAGTGTGTCTTCCATTCACAGATGTGGGTAAAAGGCACCCCGCTGCACTTCATCGTTGATAGCGGTAGCCAGAAGAACCTCATCTCAGTAGAGGTCATCAAGCGGCTGGCCCTGCTAACAAAACTGCACCCACAACCATACACCATTGGATGGCTCCGCCAAGGAAGCGATCTCCGCATCAGGCAACATTGTCGACTGTCGTATGGCATCAAGCCCTTCAAAGATGAGGTATTATGTGATGTTGGTCCTCTCAAAGTTTTTGATGTTCTTTTGGTCCAACGTTATTTATGGAAATTTCATGTTGTATATGAGTCTAGGCCTCATAGTGTTATTATTACTTTGAATAGGAAATTGTACAGGATACCCGAGGCAATCCCACCTAGTGCTATTTCCTTGATCTCTGATAAGCAATGCAGGAAAGTCATCTCTCAGATGGGGAAGTTTCTCTTCTTTGTGATTCTCTCTCAGAATAAGCAAAAGATCATAGCCACATCCAGGGTCTCTGTGGCTGACCTCTCCACACAACAGAAGTATGTAGATAAGGTCCTGGAAGAATACTCGGATATCTTCTCCTCACCTACAGGGGTACCTCTACACTACTAGGTCAAGCACCCCATCGATCTGACCCCTGGTGCACCGCTACCCAATGGGCTAGTCTATCATTTCTCTTTGTTAGAGAATGAGGAGATCAAGAGACAAATCCAAGAACTGCTCCACAAGGGGCACATCCATTCCAACTCATCACCTTGCGGGAGCCAAATCGTGTTGGTACAGAAGAAAGATAGAACCTGGTGACTCTATATTGATTGTCGGGCTCTGAATAAAATGACAGTTAGAAACCGGTACCCGATTCCCCAAATTGATGACCTCCTTGATCAACTCAAAGGGGCCAAATACTTCAGTAAGATTAATCTGAAGTCTGGCTACCACTAGGTCCCGATAGAATAGACAGATGTATGGAAGACCGCTTTTAAGTCAAAGGAAGGCCTTTTTGAATGGTTTTTCATGCCCTTTGGTTTGACAAATGCTCCAGCCACTTTCATGAGGATGATGGATGATATCTTGGGACCATTCACCAATACTTTTGTAGTGGTGTATATGGATGACATTCTAATTTACAACAAGACTTGGGCCAAACACTTGCATCATATTCAACAGGTTATGCACACCCTGCGACAGCACAAGCTATACGCCAACTTGGAAAAATGCTCCATCTGCATGGATGGTCCATTACATGGGCTACATCATTGATCAACATGGCGTACATGTGGATCCAGCCAAGATCCAAGTCATCCATTACTGGCCATCCCCAATAACACTCACCGAGCTTCGGAGCTTCTTAAGCCTTGCCAATTTCTACAGTAGGTTTGTGTTGGGTTTCTCCCATATTGCATAGTCCCTCAGCCAAATAAACAGGGGTGGTGGTAAGGTGAAATTTTCATGGGGCCTATCCCAACAATAAGCGTTTGATGATTTGAAGTAGTGCTTCTACTCAACCCTAGTACTTTCACTACTAGACCTGCTGCATCCTTTTGAGATCGAAACAAATGCTTTAGACTATGTTATGGGCACTGTTCTCACTCAGCACGGCCACCCCGTGGCCTATCATAGTGAGACATTGTCAGATACTATCCTTAAGTACCCTACTTATGAAAAATAAATGTACTCCATTATGAAAGCATGCCGCCAGTGGAGACATTACATTCTTGGGAAGGAGACAGTCATCCACACTAATCATAAGCCACTGCAGTTCATGCAAACACAGGGAAAATTGTAGAATGACCGCCATCAAAAGTGGTCCACATACTTGCAGCAATTCCACCTTAACATCAAGTATAAAGAAAGAAGCACCAATCACATCGCTGATTGCCTTAGTAGAACACCAATCACAACACTCACCACGGTGCTAGACTCTTGCGGCCATGAGACATCTGGATGGACCCAACTCTATGAGACAGACCTTGACTTCGCCATCACCTACCAAATTTTGGGTGAAAACGCAGTTGTCGATAATTTCCATCTTCAGGATGGGTTGTTGTGTCATCTGGGCCATATCTATGTTCCATCAAGTGAGTGAGAGAAGTTGATCTGGGAAGCCAACTACAGTCGGGTGGCAGGACACTTCGGCATTGAAAGGACAGTGGCGATGCTACAGAAACATTTCTACTGGTCGAAACTTCAATAGGAGGTCAACAAGTATATCAGGTCCTGCACTGCATGTGCTATTGACAAACTGAACACTAAGAAATAGGGCCTATACACCCCTCTTCCTACTCTTGACAGACCATGGGAATCCATCTCAATGGACTACATGTCAGGCCTTCCATCCACGAAGCGGGGAAATGATTGTGTTTTTGGGGTTGTTGATCACATTTCTAAGATGGTGATTCTGGTTACCTTCAAGAAGAGCATCATAGCAGATGCCACTGCCAATCTCTTCTTTGAATGAGTCCGTGTACATTTTGGAATCCCACAAACCATTGTCTAAGATCGGGATAGTCAATTTCTCATCACATTCTGGTCGAGCCTATGGTCACTGCTGGACACCAAGCTCACCAAATCCATGACCTTCCACCCCCAGACAGATGACCAAACCGAGGTTGTAAATCAAATGATTGTGCATATCCTTCACATGTATAATTCAAATCACCCTCACACATGGGATGAAATCCTTCACTATGTCCAGCATATCTACAACCGATCCCTGCATAGCTCAACTAGCCACAGCCCCTTTCAAGCGAGGTTGGGATTCCAACCATTGGGACCCATAGATGTTTCACTTCCCCTTCCAGTCACCTTGATCGACTCATCTCCTGCTCCAACTGAAGCTGACAAAACCACCCAGTTCATTGGGTGGATCCAGCACATCCACCAATAGGTTCAGGATATCCTACAGAAGTCCAGTGACAAGTACAAACAACGCCATGATCAACATTAGGTGTCGCATAAGTTTTAGGTTGGCGACAAAGTTTGGTTGCACTTGCAAAAATAATGCCTTACAAAACTCATCAAAAGCTTCACCCACTCCGTTATGGGTCGTAAAATATCACCAAGGCCATGGGGGATAATTCTTTTGAGCTCAACATTCCTCCTTTCCTTGGTCTACACCCAGTGTTCAAGGTAGATCTCCTTTGCCCTTATTTCCCACCATTATTGGACACCTCAGAAGTAGCAGAACAACTAAAACGAATAGAGATCAAACCTGACTGCCTACAACAGAAATCCAATGATCATATTGTGGACAGATAGATCAAGGGCACTCGACAACAAAGGATTCAGCTTTATTGAGTCGTCAAAGCAGGGCAGCTCTTGCACCAATGCAAGTGGCTCACCCATGATCAAATTCAGAAGAAATCCCCTCATCTGATGGGGGACCTCAATGAAATGCATCCAATTACTTCCTAAGGAGGGAGGATTGATCCATATGGATATCAGTGGCCACCCACCTTTTCCAGCTGGCTCAAAATAGTTTTCAGACATTTTTGGCAATTTACTATTTTTGACAGTTTTAATTTTCGGGGCCATTATGAGGGCGTAAATGAAGGTTTTTTAGGATCGATATTCTCAATGATAGATGAAGGAATTATTGATCCCCCAAAATGAATCTCCTCGATGATACCTTTCCAATGGGCTATCACACACCTAAAACGGATATTGTATGCAAAAGTTACAACCCCGGGAAGTTGATGTACTAACTTACCCAAACGGGGCCCACATGACTTTTGGCGCTTCATCCCCTAGGGTTAGGTTTTTGTATGTCTAAGGTTTTTGGAATTATTTCTTATTTTCAAAAGGCCTTTAGAGCCTCACTGTAACCTTCTTCTTATGAATGCACAATGCCATCACACTTCTTCTCAGAGATAATCCGCCACCATTCCAGCAAGCTTGTTTCTGCTGCATTTTACAGTTTCGGCTTATTTAATTATTGAATAGAAAACCAATTTTACTGTATCTCTATTATTTTTTGTTAAGCACCTGTTAATAATCTATATACATTTCATTCTTCTCATAAAATTTGGATCAGTGGTATAAGAGTGGTCTGCTCCTTGTCATCTTAATGCATGTCCCTAACGAGGTCGGAGTACAAAGAGTTGGGTCTCGAGCTTGTTTCTCTTGAGGAAAGAAACTCTCACACGCCCAAGTTACATCCCATGAAAAGAGAAAAGAAATATGACAGGACAGGAGATCATTGTTGATTGAGGAAGCCCTCATGCAACAGAGGAACGAGATGATGGATAGTTTCGTGCAAATCCTTCGACAACTACCAATAGGCAATGCATCTTCTTCGAACGGAGGTGCCACCCCCTTCAAGGTACAAATAAACTTCGATATTCCTATATTTGAAGGTTAGATAGATGAATATGCTATAGACAAGTGGTTGAATCTACTAGAAGGGTATTTTTCTGTCCATAACTTTTCGAATAAAGAAAAGATTACTTTTGCGCTCCTCAAAGTCATTCCCCATGTCAAAGATTGGTGGGAAACTTTATGTAAGCAAAAGGAAATAGAGAAAACCTCATTATTTTCCCTCATGGCCACCTGGGAATCCTTTATGGATGTTATTAAGGAAAAATACTACCCTATCGGAAGTTATGACGACCTGTATACCAAATGGACCACACTGCAGAAAGAAAGAGACCAAGTAGTGCCAGATTTCACAAATATCTTCCATACCTTGTGCACCAAGTTGGGTATCAAAGATTCAAAATGACATCTAGTGCTCAAGTATCATGGTTCTATGCATAGATACATCCATACCAAAATTGAATTTCTGGACACCTCATCCTTGGGCATGGCCTACCGATATGCCGTCAGAATCGAGCAGAAGCTCAAGCAAAAGATGCAACAATTTGGGCCTAGGAACCCCTCACAACAAAAGCCAGGAAAGGGCAGCCACAACCCACTGAACAAAGGACAGAGAAAATATGGATAGTGTCAGGACAACCAGTCCAAGGCGCAAGCAAAGAAGGACATCGGAAAGACAAAGAAAGATACCGTGAAGTTGTGTGACTTCCATAAGAGCCCTTGGCATAACACTGTTGACTGTTGCTCAAAGCAGTCGCTGGTGGTCGAAGTGAAAGCCTCTGAATCAGATGTATATTATGACTCTGAGATTGAACCAGAAAGGGGAAGATGGATTATTGATGTGGAATCCAGTGCCACTGTTGCTACCACCAAGCTCCAGCCTGGTGAACCAGATGAGCCAGAAGAAGGAGAGTGCCTCTTCGATTCATAGATGTGGGTAAAAGACACCCCATTGCACTTCATCATTGATAGCGGTAGCCAAAAGAACCTCATCTCAGCAGAGGTTGTCAAGCGGCTGGCCCTGCCAAAAATGCTAGACCCACAACCGTACACCGTTGGATGGCTCCACCAAGGAACTGATCTCCGCGTCAGCCAACAGTGTCAACTGTCATATGACATCAAGCCCTTCAAAGACAAGGTATTGTGTGATGTTGCTCCTCTCGAAGTTTGTGATGTTCTTTTGAGACAACCTTATTTATGGAAATGTCATGTTGTATATGAGTCTAGGCCTCGTAGTGTTATTATTACTTTGAATAGGAAATTGTACAGGATACCTAAGGTAGTTCCACCTAGTTCTATATCCTTGATCTCTGCTACGCAATGTAGGATGGTCATGTCTTGGATGGGGAAGTTTGTCTTCTTCGTGATTCTCTCTCAGAATAAGCGAAAGATCATAGCCACATCCAGGGTCTCTGTGGCTGACCTCTCCACATAGAAAAATTAAGTAGATAAGGTCATGGAAGAATACTTGGATATCTTCTCATCACCTACAGGGGTCCCTCTGCACTTCTAGGTCAAGCACCCCATTGATCTGACCCAGGGCGCACTGCTACCCAATGGGCCATTATATCATCTCTCTTTGTTAGAGAATGAGGAGATCAAGCGAAAGATCCAAGAACTGCTCCACAAGGGGCACATCCACCCCAACTCATCACCTTGCGGGAGCCGAGTCATGTAGGTACAGAAGAAATATGGAACCTGGTGACTCTGTATTTATTACTGAGCTCTAAATAAAATCACATTCAGAAACTAGTACCCAATTCCCTGAATCGATGACCTCCTTGATCAACTCACGGGGGCCAAATACTTCAGTAAGATTGATCTGAAGTCTGGCTATCACCAGGTCCCGATAGAACAAACACATGTATGGAAGACCTCCTTTCAGTCAAAGGAAGGCCTTTTTGAATGGTTGGTCATGCCCTTTGGTTTGAAAAATGCTCCAGTCACTTTCATGAGGATGATGGACGATATCCTGTGACCATTCACCAATACTTTTGTAGTGGTGTATCTAGATGACATTCTAATTTAAAGCAAGACTTGGGGCGAACACTTGCATCATATTCAACAGGTTTTTCACACCCTGCGAAAGCACAAACTATACGTCAACTTGGAAAAATGTTCCTTCGGCATGGACAGGGTCCATTACCTAGGCTATATCATTGGTCAGCATGGCATACATGTGGATCTAGCCAAGATCCAAGTCATCTGTGACTGGCCAGCCCCAACAACACTCACTGAGCTTTAGAGCTTCTTGGGCCTTGCCAATTTCTACCACAGGTTCGTGTTGGGTTTCTCCCATATTGCATGGGCCCTTAGCCAAATAAACAAGGGTGGTGGTAAGGCAAAATTTGCGTGGGGCCAGTCCCAACAACAAGTGTTTGATGATTTGAAGCAGTGCTTATGCTCAGCCCTAGTACTTTCACTACCAGACCTGTTGCATCCTTTTGAGATCGAGACAGATGCTTTAGACTATGCTGTGGGCACCATTCTCACTCAGCATGGCCACCCCATGGCCTATCATAGTGAGACATTGTCAGGTACTGTCTGTAAGTACCCTAATTATGACAAAGGAATGTACTCCATTGTGAAAGCATGCCGCAAGTGGAGACATTACATTCTTGGGAAGGAGACAGTCATCCACACTGATCATAAGCCACTACATTTCATGCAGACATAGGGAAAATTGCAGAATGACCGCCATCAAAAGTGGTCCACATACTTGCAACAATTCCACCTCAACATCAAGTATAAAACAGGAAGCACCAATCACTTTGTTGATTGCCTCAGTAGACCACCAGTCACGGCACTCACCATGGTGCTAGACTCTTGTAGCTATGAGACATCTGGATGGCCCTAACTCTATGAGATAGACCCTGACTTTGCCACCTCCTACCAAATATTGGGTGCAAACGCAGTTGTCAATAATTTCTATCTTCAGGATGGGTTGTTGTGTCATCTGGGCCATATCTTTATTCCATCAAGTGAGCGAGCGAAGCTCATCTGGGAAGCCCACTACAGTCGGGTGGTAGGACACTTCGACGTTGAAAATACAGTGGCGATGCTACAGAAACATTTCTACTAGCCAAAACTTCGACAGGAGGTCAGTAAGTATATCAAGTCTTGCACTGCCTACGCTATTGCCAAACCGACCACTAAGAAATAGGGCATGTACACCCCTCTTCATGCTCTTGATAGGCCATGGGAATCCATCTCAATGGACTACATGTCATGCCTTCCATCCACCAAGCAGGGAAATGACTTTGTTTTTGTGGTTGTTGATCGCTTTTCTAAGATGGCGATTTTGTTTCCCTGCAAGAAGAGTATCATAGCAGATGTCACTACCAAGCTCTTCTTTGAACGAGTCTGGGTACATTTTGGAATCCCACAAACCATTGTCTCAGATCGGGATAGTTGATTTCTCAGCACATTCTGGTCGAGCCTCTGGTCACTACTGGACACCAAGCTCACCAAATCCATGGCCTTCCACCCCCAGACAGATGGCCAAACCGAGGTTGTAAATCAAATGATTTTGAATATCCTTTGCATGTATAATTCAAAGCACCCTCGCACATGGGATGAAATCCTTCCCTTTTTCCATCATAGCTATAACCGAGCCCTGCATAGCTCAACTGGCTATAGCCCCTTTCAAGCGGGGTTGGGATTCCAATTATTGGGACCCATAGATGTTGCACTTCCCCTTGCGGTCACCTCAACCAACTCATCTCTTGCTCCAACTAAATCTCACAAAGCCACCCGGTTCATTGAGCAGATCCAACACATCCACCAAGAAGTTCAGGATATCCTATAGAAGTCCAATGACAAGTACAACATTAACACCGGGTGCCGCATAAGTTTCAGGTGGGCGACAAAGTTTGGTTGCACTTGCAGAAAGAACACCTTACAGGACCCCATCAAAAGCTTCACCCACTCCATTATGGGTTGTATGCTATCACCAAGGCCATGGGGGATAATTCTTTTGAGCTCAACATTCCTCCTTTCCTTGGTCTACACCCAGTGTTCAACGTGGATCTCCTTCGCCCTTATTTCCCACCATTATTGGACACCTCAGAAGTAGCAGAACAACTGAAACCAATAGAGCTCAACCATGACTACCTACAATAGGCATCCAATGATCATATTGTTGATAGACATATCAAGGGCACTCGACAACAAAGGATTCAGCTTTATCGAGTCGTCAAAGCAAGGCAACTCCTGCACCAAGGCAAGTGGCTCACCCGAGGCAAAATTCAACAGAAATTTACTCATTTGATGGGGGACCTCAACGCAATGGATCCCATTGCTTCCTAAGGAGGGAGAATTGATCCAAATTGATATTGGTGGCCACCCACCTTTTCCAACTGGCTCAAAATAGTTTTCTGACAATTTTGGCAATTTACTATTTTTAGCAGTTGTAACTTCCGGGGCCATTTTGAGGGCCTAAATGAAGGTTTTTCGGGATCGATCTTCTCAATGATAGCTAAAGGAATTATTGAGCCCCCAAAATTAATATCCTCAATGATACCTTTCCAACGAGCTATCACATGCCTAAAACGGAGATCGTATGCAAAAGTTACGACCCCGGGAAGTTGATGTACTAACTTACCCAAACAGGGCCCACGTGACTTTTGGCACTTCATCTCCTAGGGTTAGGTTTTTGGATGTCTAGGGTTTTTGGCATTCTTTCTTATTGTAAAAAGGCCTTCAGAGCCTCATTGTAACCTTCTTCTTATGAATGTGCGCTGTCGTCACATCTCTTCTCAAAGATAAGCCGCCACCATTCCAGCAAGCTTGTTTCCGCTGCATTTTACAGTTTCAGCTTATTTCGTTATTGAATAGAAAACCAGTTTTACTATATCTCTGTTATTTTGTGTTAAGCACCTGTTAATAATTTGTATTCATTTCGTTCTTCTCATAAAATCTGGATCATTAAGGGGACATTTCATCTCCCTTAACAAAATCTTTAGGAGAGGACAAAGCCCCCCTAGGGATCCTCTTAGTTTCTTTTGGAAATCATCTTAAATTTGTAAGATCCCATACATGCCCACATGTTGCAAAATTAGGATATTTTTTGAAATTACTTTCTTAGTTTACATCACTATGAGAGTTTAAAGATCAAAGTAACGGGCCCATACATGCCCACATGCTTGCAATCTAGGGTAATTTTTCAAAGTTTTCTTAGTGTAAACACCATTAGGGATTTTAAAGGATTGGTAAGGACCCACATGTCCACATGCTATTTCTTTAGGGATTTTAAAAATCCACAAGGTTGTACCAATGCCATTTAGTGAGATGGGTAACCAAGATTTGTAAGGACCATAGGAAGTCCACATGTTGCAAATTTATTGCTAACTCATTAAAATTTGGCACATTTTATCACTTTCTCACACACAAAGTCACTCCTCACTCACATAATTTCATCTCTAATTGTGGAGGTTGAAGTAGGTCTTCTCCAAAGTAATTACTAAACGTCCCACTATTTCTTGAAGAAATTATCCACACCCACTTAATTCCAATGAGATTGGTTCATGCCCCCAATATCTCAACCCGCCACATCTAAACATTTTATAAAAACTCACTAAGTTTTCCTCCACAAGAGTTGCCAAAGGAAATTTTTTAGTCTAGGTAGGATCTCGGGGGTAGTCATCCAAATAACCTCCCGTTATCTGGTCTCACATTTTTCAAACATTAGAAGTTGACAAATAGGGAAATTTTAAATCCTCCAATTCAAGTGTTCCTAACACCATAAGGTAGAGATATACACACGAAGGATTGGAGGCCGAGGTCCGATTGTTCTATAAGTCCCCCCTTGAGTCACCTAAATCTTGGAAGGGATCCAGCCCGTCACCCATTTTTGAGGCCGAAAATCTAAATGTCGCACTTTGACCGAGGTACCCAGTGACCAAATTTACGACATCTACACAGGTGGCAATTGTGGGCTTTAATTGCACCTTGATCATATTTTGTGTGGCTATTGGTAAATATCACCAACTCTTTCAGGATATGCACCCTCTACCCCTCATTATAATTAATTATTTCTTCCTTCAATAGTTCCTCTTTCAGTGGCTTCAAACCCCACTATTGAGTGATCTTGGAAGGTCTAGTGCTATTTGAGAGGAAGGACGATAGGTATTTTTAGGACACAAGAATTTGTTTTCTTTTTTCTCCCACGCGAAAAAATTCACCTACCCACATGTATGCTTATTTACAGTTTATTCATGTATGATGCTCATTTAATTACATGTGATTGTGAGATATATTGTGAAGGTCCAAATTATACAAGTCTCTTTTTCATTTATTACTCTCATCACCATCTGCACACATTCACTTTGCTAGTTGGACATCATAGAGGACCCACAGAATCCCCGTCGTTCTAGACACTTGCATAATCTCCCTCCTATTCTAGGAGGAGTTCCTATTCTCTCCAAATCACTGACTCAACAATCTCACACCCCTATGAGTGCCACTATTTTGGGATCATCTTTTCTTGGTTCCACCTTACTTGGTTCCAATTCCCAAGGCCTTCCATCCACTAGCTCTCCTTCACAAGGAGGTACGGGGAAAACTTCCTCTCAAGGGAGAAGTACCACCCCATCAAACCCCCCTCAAGGGTCAGGTCC
The DNA here is from genome assembly GCA_009831015.1 of Picea engelmannii. NCBI lineage: Eukaryota > Viridiplantae > Streptophyta > Pinopsida > Pinales > Pinaceae > Picea > Picea engelmannii. The sequence goes on along the minus strand of ML776850.1, from coordinate 1,295,879 downwards.
ACTACCTTCTCACACCATGGATAGAATCAATCCTCCACCGCCACCACCCATGCTATATTTGGTGTCCCTCAACATCCCTGATTTGAGTAAACTCATGAATGATCCTATATTGCATGACCCCACATGGCCCAATATCCCTACCAAACTACCTTCACACATTCCAAAATTTGAAGGAAAATTGGGGGAAGATACCACCAACCATGTCATGACCTTCCACTTATGGTTCTCTTCAAACAACATCATGGATGATTCCATCCACTTAAGGCTATTTCAACACACACTCATTGGTCCATCTTCCAAATGGTATGTGGACAAAAAATCAGGGTCCCACATGACTTTGAATCCTTAGCCAAAGAATTCTTGGCCTTGTTCCAACTACCAGTTCGTCATGACACTAGTATAGAACTTCTCTCCGAGTGTAAACAAACCTCAGCTACACATATTGCCAACCACATTCACCAATGTCGTGGACAACATAGTTTATGTAAAGCCGAAACCACTAAAGAATAGCGTCTCGATTGGTTTTTCAAATCACTCATCTCAATACTTACCAAAGATGTGGCATCCACCTTCCCCCAAACCGAAAATGAAGCCGTCAACAAGGCTCAACAGTACCACCTCCTTTATGCTCAATCAGGTTACTTATACATAGTAATAGTTGATGCACCACGACCTATACCATTCAGCCAGGACAAACCTGGGATGTCGCATGAAGCAGATGGATTGATTGGTACTAGAATGCACTGAAACCCTTACATCCAATCATCCCCTATGTACGGTACACCCCAATATCCATCGATATATGGAGGGTCATCTTATTACCCTCCTCCCCTTTATCAACAGCCATATCCTGTTGCTCCTCCTCCACCCATTAGTGGACCTTTGTCGGCACCTATCATGCGCCTGGTTTCTCAACCAAGTTTAGGTTCCCCCTCTACCTCAACATATAACCTAGGAACGAGCGAAATCACTTCACCTTCCTATGTGCCCTACGAATAAGTTCCACAACATAATTCATATTTTCCCTTTCCCGGTCCTCCCGAGCCAATTTTTCATCCACAGGGACAACCACACGCCAGTGTTAACTTTGTTCATCCCTCTCCCATTCATCAATTTCATACTTTTAAATAGTTGAATATGGAAAATCCATCCCATCAGCCAAATAATGCCAAAAATAAAGGAAAAAACCAAAACAATAATAACCAATGACTAGGAGGAGATAACCCCCAACAAAACCAACCTGTTGGGGGAAACCAGAATTAGGGTAACCAGAACCCCCAAAGGGACAATAACAACAAACTCCAAGGTAGGAACAAAAGAAACAACCTTTGGATGGACTTCCCTTTTTCTCTTTTCGGTGACTATGGTAATTATACTCACCATTTACCCTAAATTTCTAAATTCAAATGGATGAAAGACTACATGAATGTGCCACGTCCTCTAGTGCCACCTACCCCTCAGTAGGCCCCACAATAGTATTTTCAATAACCACCACCGACCATGTTGCAAAACCTTATTCCACACCAAGGTGTGATGAATACCCAACATGAGGTACATCGTGCCCAACCATAAGTGGGACAGTATCAAAACCCTGGAAATTCGATGGATTAGAATATCCTCCTCACTAGCGAAGAAGAAATTCTTCTACAAATGCATAGTTGTCAATACAATGCACCCCCTGAATCTACTCCCACCACTTTGTAAGAAGCTCCAGTTACCATTGGAAAACCCTTGATGATTCCATGCCCTAACTATGAACCCACAATTCGTATCCCTCGCATTCTGTTATGATAGAATGTCAATAACCCTTAGTTTAGGGAAGCACACAATTAAAGTTTGGTCGATGACTTGGCACAGTCTCCTACAACCATGTCAGTATTGGAGGTCCTCCAAAATTGTCCAACTCAACGAAAATCCTTACTCTTTCCTGGGGGAAGTCGACCCAGCTGATACTAGACTCATCACATTTGATCTAGATTGAGGGGAACCTCATCTCCCTGCTTTGGTATCTTTCCAGATACCAGTCAAGATTTGTAACATCATGGTTCATCAATGTATCATTTATGAATATGAATCCACATTCATCATGTCCAAAACTGTATGGAAAAAACTTGGTTCCCTTGAGCTAGTACCATCTGCCATCACTTTAAGAGCTTATGATGGTCGACCATCCTCCCCTGAAGGGCTCTTTCAAAATGTCCCCGTTGAACTCAGGGGAAAAACCATCCTCATTGACATTGAGGTTATCAATGCCCCACTCATTTACAACATCTTATTTGGACTTAGATACATGTACGCTATGAAGACAATATCCTATTCTGTGTTTCGAATGATGATGTTCCTCCACAACGGGAAAATAATCACCATTGACCAAGTTTCAGATTATGAGCCTAACCACTCTTCCAACATCGATAACATCCTGCCTCTTGTCTACACTAGTTTTGATGCTTATTGACTCATGGATATGGGCCCCAAAATTTTCAAGGAACCATCCTTTTTGGGGGCATACCAAGGAGCACCACATACACCCCTCAACACAAGTGTGTGTTGTATCTTTCGATGGAACTGAAACCATAGATACCATTCCTCCCACTGAGGCTTCTCCACCTCACGATGTCCCACCAGTGGAAGAAAGTCTACCTCAAGGATTACCTAAGAACTCTACTACACCACTTATCCCCAATTTCCCCCTCCCCCAGGGGAAAATCCTAGTTTGGGAGACAATCCCCCAAGACATCACTTAGATTCCCTTCTTCTACCCCATACTGGGAGTACAATCATTTCAGGTAGCTATGACGCTTACCCTTCCCAACATGGTTCTCGCCATCCTTGTATGGTATCTAAACCCACCCGCGATGGTTCCACAACCATCTCTTCCCCCTTAGTCAGAGGGAATCCTGATGCAGATTCTAGTACTAACTTCGACCACACCACCCTCACCCCCAATTTCCAGCACCACTACCAAAACTTGGGTTAGATGAAAGAAGAAAGAGCCCACCACTCCACTTCCTCCCCGAGTTCAACCTCCTTGCGCACTATGTGAAAGAGAGGGACACCCCACTAATAGATGTCCTTCTTTTCCTGAGTTATGCAATCTGATCCAACTCCCTCGAGCAACCACATTGCTCGTAGCTCCACCAAGCACACCTAGTACTACCACAAAATCCCCCACTACATGAAGTAAGGGGCTGGAAACCAAATTCATGTGTGCCATATGTTTAAAGTATGGCCACTACACTCATCAATGCCTTGCGCTACCTCAGTTTTGACAGACACCGACGATAGTACGCCAAACCTTTCTGCAGGAGCCCTCTCCACCAACACCTTTGGGTACCCACATCACAAACATCCATTATGTCTCGAACTCAGTCACCGAACGGATGAGGTGCACTTTCTCTCTTTGTGACTCACTTTCTCATTTCACATACTAGTGTCCTTTGATCATTGAATATAGGTGTCATCAAGTAACCCTTATTCAAAATCCTTTGACCACCTCACCTCTTATGATACAAGTGATCCCCCCTATCCCTTATCCATATATTGTTCACATCACCTCCCCTAAACCTGAGTCACTTCCCACCCTTCCATGGTTCATGTATAGACTGTATGAGGATATTCCCCCCAATCCTCCCATTTCTTCGGTTCATTTCCCTCAAAAAATATTACCACCTACCACAATTTACAACCCACAGTCTCTAGACATTTCGTTTATGTCAAGCGAGCCATCACACCATAGTTGCGACATCCCCTCTATGTCTTGACCACTTGAATACAATCACACGGTGACAGTCACCCATGTTACATCCCCGGGTCCCCTATCTCTCGCATTTTCCACTGCGACGAATGTATCCTAGAGGAACTCACTACCCCCGATTTCCCATGGAATGTTCTCCATCACAAAGTGATTTTTCTCTCACAGGAATCCTTTGACCCTCATAGCCAAGCCTCCATATGCACAATCAAAACCAAGTATTTTATTCCATCAGGGCACGTAGACTGGTTCAACAATCCTATCCCTGCCCCCGATGCTTTTGAAGAAGGAAACATGGCCAATATCTCCCCCAATATCAAAATTGACATCTCCATCAAACTGTGAATCATAGAATAAATCACCATAGGCACCACATGCTCCCCTGAGGAACTCATAGATTACAAATCTCTCTTTCAAGAATACTGAGATATTTTTACCTAGTTATATATGGAGATGCCTGACCTTGATCCTTCTATAGTCAAACATCGCATCGACACATGGCCTGATGTCACTCGAGTCCATCAAAAGAAACACCCAGTTCAACTATCCAAAGATGCGACTATCAAATCATGAAATTGACAAGTTATGCACTATAGGGTTCATATACCCTATCATGTATACCTCATGGGTCTCTAACCCCATCCTCGTTAACAAAAAATAGGGCAATATTATCATCTGCACCATCTTTCACGATCTCAACCATGCTTTTCCCATAGACAACTTCCCAACCCCTTTCATTGACCAAATTATCGACGACTGTGCCGATCATGAGGCCTTGTCCTTCATGGTTGGGTTCTCCAGCTACAATCAAATCCAAATCCATCGAACTGATCAGTATAAAACTGCATTTACCACCCCATGGGGTACTTTTTCTTATCGCGTCATGCCTTTTGGACTAAAAAATGTAGGTGCTACACTCCAACAGGCCATGACCTATGTTTTCCACGATCTTTCTCTCATTATCCTCACTTACTTGGATGACCTCACCGCTCGATCCAAGAAATTAACTCAACATTTATATGACTTATGAGTTGTCTTTCAATGATTTCTCCAATACAATATATTCTTGAACCCCCTCAAGTCTATATTTTGCATCACCATCGGACGCCTCCTTGGGTTCAAAGTCTCCCAAAACGACATCATAGTGGACCCTATCAAGGTCTAATCCACCACAAAAATTCCAACACCTAGGAATTTGTGCCAACTGCAGAGCCTACAAGGCAAAGCCAACATTTTATGACACTTTTCTAGATTATGCCACTCGTGTGCATGGTTTCCTTCACTTACTGCATCATGATATTCCATTTCGATGGGATGAATATGCCAAAACCTCTTTTGATGATTTAAAAGTAGCACTATACAATGCCCCTTTGATTAGTCCTCCTGACTATGATCATGATTACGTCCTCTACTTGTCGGCCTCAACCATCTCAGTAGTAGGAGTTCTCGTCCAACTAGGCGATGATGGTCGTGAGCATGTTATTTACTACATCAGTAAAAATACTTCAGGACAACCCCTCAAATATAATCATGAGGAGAAACTTTCCCTCATAGTTTAGAAACTACGTCATTATATATTTCTTCACACTGCCAAATTCGTGGCAGATTCCAACCCCATGCAGTCCTTTTTTAGTTGACGACAGATTAATGGAAAATTTTCCTGATGGATCGTCATCCTTCAGGAATATGACCTATATTTCTCAACTCCCAAAAGAAATAAAGCACTTGTTCTCACCAAACTCATCATGATGTTTCCCTCATACGCTAAAAGTTCACCCATCAATATAGATTTTCCCAATGAACTCCTCTTCTACATCCCTTCGGATGACCCTTGGTATGGTCACCTTCTCCTCTACATTCGTACATAGAAGTTTGGAGCTCATCTCTCTAGAGATGATCATTGGTTCATTTTACATCAGGCCCCTCGATACCTCCTCATCAGTGACTTCTTATACTGACATGGGATCGACACCATACTCCGTCGATGTTTGACCATCGACGAAGAAGACAGAGTCTTGAACAATTTCCATAGCAATGCTTGCAGTGGCCATCTCTCAGGTATGTCCACTACCCAAAAAATCATTCAAGATGGATACTTCTGGCCCACATTGTTTCATGACTGCATCCACGCTATCAAGCGATGTGACAAATACTAGCTTTAGACAAACAAAGAACAAGTGCAACCTACTCTTCTATATCCAGTAATCACCGCTAGCCCCTTCTACAAATGAGGCATAGACTTCATGACTTACAACCCTCCATCTAGTAATGGACATAAGTACATCATCGTGGAAGTTGATTACTTTACCAAATGGGTCGAAGCTATGCCTACCTTCAAAAATATTGTTGACACATCAACGCATTTTTTCTTCAACCACATCATTACCCATTTCATATTTCCACTACAGTTAGTCTCCAATCATGGTAAACACTTTGAGAATGAGATCTTCGTCGAACTCTCCTCAAGGTTAGTATTCTCCCATGAGTTTGTCTCCCCATAATACCCTCAGTTCAATGGGCAGGTCAAGGTTGTTAACAAAGTCCTCAAAACCATGTTGCAACACACCGTCAACAAACATAAGACTAACTGGCATCATATGTTGTTTTCATCCTTATGTGATTATCTCACGGAAATCAAAACTACTACCGGTTTTACATCGTTTCATATCGTCCATGGTATTGAAGCAACCCTCCCCATCGAGTGTGAAATTCCCACATTATGCATCACCATCGAGCTATTACCTAACAATGCTCTAATGGAGCAACACTTGTTGAACTTAGAGTCGCTGGATGAATATTTTCGGTCTTCATTACAAAACAATGAGGTGGCTAAAAAATGGTCCAAAGCCACCTTTGATTGCCATGTAAACCTTCTCTCATTCAATGAAGGAGATCTCATACTATCCTACAATATCGCTCATGATACTCTCAGTCATGGGAAATTTGAGTCATTATGGCATGGCCCCTACATTTTATGAAACTACCTCACTAAAGGCATCTACATCCTGGCCTCTCTAGAAGGCTATCCTCTCAAAGAACCCATCAATTGGTTGTACTTAAAGAAGTTTTATGCCTGAGCATAGTCATCCTACACTAAGCTTTTTCTTTTTACACATTTGTAGAGTTTTTAGTCTTATTTTGTTCCCTCGATGCCTCATGTCTGAGTTACCATTTGTGTTACTGAAAGATGCCTCCTCCACCATCCTACCACATCGGTTACATTGATGGAGCTAGTCGTTGGACATAGAATATCGCTTCGACCACTTCCGCCCTCTACACCCCCTCACATGAACTGCTCCACTCCAGCGGCATATGTGTGGGCTCAACCACCAAAAACCAAGCATAATACACAGCCGTCATTAATATCCTTGCCGAATCCAGTCACCACCAAATTCATCACCTTAGCATTTTATTAGATTCTCAAGTTGTCATCTTGTAGCTCAACAATGTATACCATGTCTGTGATACTTACCTCTTTTGCAAATACCTGGAATTTAGACTCTTATCTCAAAACTTTGATTCAATTACATTTACACATATTCCATGACAATTTAATCAAATAGTAGATAGCATGGCTAACCTAGTGTTAGATTGGCATTTGTCACATCAAGACATCATTAAATATACATAAATCATCAAACATAAATCATAGCATATAGATTAGACATCATAAAAACATCACAAAATGTCAACACATGTAAACATAAAAAATATCCCAAAGATGTATATCCATGTATATATATATCGGTCAAAGTGTCATAAATGTTTACAAAAAAGTACAACATATACATCGCCCATAGGAAAGTTAGTTCCCTCACCACTATAGGTACAAACTGGATACTCCCTACCCTATACAAAATGGGTGTCAAACTACCCTGTACAAAATCGGCTCGTAGGCCTATATAAATACAAAAAGATATAATCGACACTCATGGTGCCCCCAGAGCTCCCCCACTAGGTCCTCTGTCAGTAGGAGGTGCCCCACCAGTTGGGGGTCCTCCAGGTCTAGGAAGAAGTCGACCAATCATAATTGCTTCCGCCACATCTTCTCTGTGGATCAAGGTCTACCCCTCTATAGGGCCACCCACAAACTACTCCAAGACTCTCTCATCCGGAATGTGGGACCACATGCCCTCCAACACACCCTGCAATACCACCTCCAACTGGCGTCAAAGATCATATATCCCCTCGCCATCCTCCACCTATCATGCACGCGATGGCCCCACACATGGATCATCGAACTAGTGTCTCTGGTCGGCCCTCGCCTCATCTGCTAGCCTCGCACCAGCATCATCCCTCCGGTGTCACTCTCCCACCTGCAACTCTACCCGTGGTGGTATCACTACAACCTAGCGAGCTAGCTCTCCAACCATGTCAACCTCCCAGCCTCACGGCCCCACATTTGCAAACACAAAAACAAATATAGAGTCAGCATCCATATACATATAAACATATACCTCACTATCAAAATCACAAAACATAAATGCACTAACATACCTCTCTAGTCCCAAACCTCTCCAGGAGGCAACACCATGTTCGGTTTGTGCCAGAAATCCATCCCACCATATGGGAATCATAGTATAATCTTTGGCATGTTATTCCATACCCACGCTAACATGGCCGTAAAGTATTGGCCACCCTCTCCCCCTCTATGTCGGGCCAAAATATGCAACCACCACATCAATCCTGGCTCCTGTGGCCCTGCAAACATTAGCAAAACCCTAGGGTGCAACATGGGAACCCTATCCAGAAACCATGCCACCAAGATATATCCAAATGAAAAATCACCGAAGTCGGTCGTCCGACACCGGTGAATCCGCCCCATCATCTTGGCATGTAGCATCAAGCCCCAAGAGAAAAATTCCCCATATAGGACCCTCTGCATAATCCTCAGTTGACCACCACTGATTCGTTGAGTAGCTAAGGATCCATATATCCTCACAATCATAGCCATGGTGCATTGATGCAAGTGTGCATCCATCACCTCAATGCAGACAACCGAACCTGACATCGGTTTCATCCCTGTACAATAATCCTACGCCAAGTCTATCAACTGCCAGGGATGATTTTAAGGATGGAAATTTATATTAAAATGTAGAAACATGGACTAATCTTACTAGTCCCTAATATGAAAAATGTAAAATGTTTGGCGATATTTTTGTAAAAATATTCAAATTTCTAAGGATTTTATATAGCTTCTATAATTTTTTGGTGATTTTTAAGGTAAAATAATTTTATTCTATGGAATTTGGGCAAATCATTTTTAAAAAAAATGAAAATTGGCGAATCTTTTTTTGGGAAAAACCATGGAAAATTAGCCCATTTGTGAAATTTGGCCCCTAAAATCATCTATGTCAACCGCACATCCCCTGACAGTTGGGGGTCAGCAAGCAAGGCCATTCCCCGAAAGGGGAGCCCCATCAAAAAATACACATCCTCAACAGCTGAGAATGTCATATGTTGCCCTTGCACAATGAAGAACTGTAGATCAATGCTCCACATCAACATCAAATACTAAAGCAGGTACTCCTGCGACCATATCAGTGGGTAGTTGAATAACTTGAGCAACCCATAGGCTTCCAAGAGTATCTGAACTCCCGGCTCCTCTCTCGCCGCCTCCCGGAGGCGCTCCCAGTCTCTCTCCCTCCAGTGGATTGGCATGATAAAATTATCACCTGCATTCACACAAAAACCCTTGTTCAACACTCATCATTTATCAAAAATTTCAAAAAATTCAAACTTTCAAAAACCCCTTAGCTTCGTCTCCAGTGTGCAACTTTCACCCACACAGGTGCACACATATGCACACTTGTTATTCGCATAGTTGCGCATGAATGTGCAGTTGTCGGAGACACATCTGCACATCAATGCGCAATTGTCACCCCCACATATGCGCACCCATGTGCACATGTTCTCTACACAGCTGTGCATAGTGCACAGTTGTAATTCCAATAGGTGCGCATCTCGTGCATGCCTATTTTTCCCACATACGTGCCCCATGCATGGTTGTGTATAACACAATCGCACATCATGCATAGGAGATGGAATTATACCTATTCATATCCATGCAGATATCTTTCCTTCCCACAGGAATTAGTGGTCCCACCATTAACAAATACCCTAGTACGGCCATTGGTATGACCCCTACTCCAAAATCAAAACTATCTACTGTGTAGGAGGATGGGACCACTAACCTGACTTTCACAAATCCTCGATCGATCAGCTCGAACTCCCGTAATATTCAAAGCTCCTCCAAATAATCTCTTCAATTCACTATAGTAGCGGGTACAAATGAGGTGTCATTGTGGGCCCAACAACCATATATAGTCCCTTTTTCCAAACTTTCACACTTAGTTATAGGATCTCAGAGTCTTTGTTTCCCGATCTGTCTTTAGCCACGGGATCAGGGTCCCACCACCTACACAGTCACATTCCCCGGGTCACCATCTTCACTCATCCCTAGAGGAGAATTTTTCTCACATCACATCCAGGTACGCATGCTCATGTTCAAAATTATCAAATAATTGTTCTATGTTATTTATCTTCAAATATTTTTCATGTCGGGTATTTGGTTTTAATGTGTGCAGGTACTTGTTCATCACAAACCAGTGTAGCCCCTTCAGGTATATGATCGACACTGGCATGTAATCATTCCCTCTAAATCTCAATTGCATTTCCCAGTCTCACCCTTTGACATTTTCCTTTAGGGTCCCTACATCTAGCTCTGCAGTACTGTCACCTCTGCTGCATTTTGGTACTATCACCTAGTAGCACTCTCCCTTACATGAGTTGTCACATTCATAGTCCCCATTGGCACTTTGACACTCATGCTTCTTTCATAACCTAGGGATGGGAGTCTCGATAGTCGTATGCATTTCCAAGACTAATCCACATACTCTTTCTCATCATTTTGCTAGCTTTCCCAATGGACTCCCAGGTTATTTTATCTTGGTTATATTTTGACTGCACCTCCACAGTATCATTAACCCTCCATTTCATCCACAATCATTTTTCCCATCTACATATTTCCCTCCATTCATTTACCTCATACAAAAACCAACCCATGGGGCCCCCACCCTCCACTATTTATCTTCACAACTTGTGCCCTCACAAGCCAAGCCATCTTTCACTGGGGCACCCATTTCTGTATCTGTACACTCATCCCAAATTATTCTTTGTTTATTTGGTAATTGTAAAAAGGCCTTTGTTTCCAACATTTACTTAGCTTTTTGTCGTCACCCTTGACGACCTTCCTTTTTTGGCAACGCAACCCATGTTGCCCTTGTTTTGGGCATCCACTCTCCTTTACTCCTTATGACATCATCTATAAACCCTGAGTATCCCACAATCCATGTACCCTTGATATCTAAGTTTTTCCACTTTGTCAGGCCTTTGGCACAATTTAACCCCATGTTTAGTCGTCCCCCTGACCCTAGATACAGTTTTATGGTTGCCACCACTCATCCTTCCAACATAATCCCAACCAAGGGTAGTCTTGAGTCTCACTGCCTCTTGAATTCATCCATGTTTCCCATCAGTTCCTGATCTTATCTCCACATATTTTATGAAGACCTTTTCTTCTTGGAGTCATGTCTCCCTGTCTATCGACATCAACACAGTTTCTAGAAGGGTGACAATATCTTGACCATCATTACCTTTACAATGATGAGTCTCGGATGACACATAGGGAATCATCATTTCTCTTCGATATCATTGACCCCCATAACATTCGACTTCAAAAAAATATCATGCTACAGTGGGTCTTACTATGCGACTATTGCAGTTGTTTTATACCAACCGAAGACCTCTAAATTGTTATAAAAACAAGACTGTGGAGCAATAAAATAAAACAAATGTGGAAACAAAACACAAATGATACACAATACAATAGAGACACAGAATTATGTGGTTCACCCAGTGTGGGCTATGTCCACCAAATAAATTTCCAGGTCCTTTCTTTATTATTATCCAACATATGAAGGGATACAACCTGCAACAAACCCGTTGTAACTTCCTCTTCTTTCTCTCACAGTCTCTCATCTCAGAATACAATATTCCCTAATCATACAAAGCTGCAATACATTTCCCTAACAAAAGAGAGTTTATTTATAGGGAAAAAACCCTAACATAACTTCTACTGTCATATCTGTGACCTTATAATGAACGGTCCAGATTTACAATGAAATTACAATATACATTTACAAGGCAATTTTTCCTTCGGCTCCTTCGCCCTCGAACCCCCGTCAGGGGCCTACTTGCCCCCGGACCCCGCAGAGGGAGTAACCCCCCACTGCAATTCCCCATGTGGAAGAGTGTACATACTTCTGGGGTGTAAAGTCTTCATGGGTTATAAACACAGCTGAAAACAAAATACCTCAGAATCAGGAAGATAATCAGGCACCACAACCAACATGAATTCGTTAGGCCATCAATACCTATGAGTCATCGACACTTTTTATAGGCATCCTTGCCTCTTTTTAGAGTATGTTCACCATCAGAATTTTCATCTACCATTATCAAACTGCCCCAGAGGGCGTTAAATTTATCTACATCAACATACAACTTTAGTTACTGTCTTATATTTTTGAGTTACATGACACGATCATGGGGCATGCCTGCCTCATTTGTATACAGATTTTATTTTTCTCCTAGAGAAAGATTTGGGTCCCACATTTTCCTCTCTCCCTCCGACAGGATCACTCTTGCAGTTCTTATCAACACTCTTCATTACAATGGTACTCTCAGTAGAAGAAACATTGATGTATTTTGTCTATACGTATGCTCCTAACCTCACACATCAAGGGGCATCTATTATCACTGAAATTTTGTCTGCAAAATTTCATGCAAATGGTTATAGAAATACAGAAGTTCCGAACACCTATTAGTTCACCCGCAACACCAAAAATGCATTTCTAATAGGAAAAAACTATACAGCTGGACAAAAAATTGACATGCGCTAAATCACTAAAGGAAGCACATGCATAGTGTGTGGCCCAAAGAAGCCCGTAGAGCACACAACACGTCATATGCATGACTGTGTATGAGAAAAGCCACACACCCCTATGAACGACACATTTATGGTTCTTTCTAGCCCCTCAACCACTTATGGACCACATCCCAACTTGATTTGACCCTCATATATGAGCTGAATCCGAATGGAGGGAGGGTCATAGACCAAAGGATTCCCTAAATGGCCCCTTGTTCACACCAAGAACCAGTTGAATAATTCCTTGAAGACATGCTATAAATGGAGGCCATGGGTGCACTAATAATTTAAGATTTCTATAGTATTGTTATTCTACCTCAATCCTCCCTTGAGAATCCTCTTTTCTTCTTGGAGCATTCTAGCAACATTCCAATAGGCCATTCCACTCTCCTCTTGAGGGAATAGGCTTGGATTTCTTCACCATATGCTTTCTAGTTTATCATTGTAAGAATATATCTCCATTAGGGAACTCAAGATCCCTCCCAAGGAGGAAGAGGGGATCCATAATTCCTCCTTTATCTATGGTGTTTTTCCAATTAATATAGTTATCCATTGGTGGCATAATCTTGGTCATTTGGTTGATTAATTTTGGTTCAAACTTTCTTATGCATTCTAGTTTTATTTCCTTAGTTGGTTTTAGTTTATTTATTTGTTTATTTCATGTGATTGGATTATATAACTCATGCAATAACCTATATCTTGTATAGTAGGACCAATTAGACTTGTAAATTCCCTTTTTTTTCTCACCCAAGTGACGAAACAAACACAACACCCATCTAGTCAACTAGTTGGCCCATAGAGGAATGGGAAACATAACTGACCACACCATTGGCACGAGGTCTCAGGTTTGGATTTTTTGGATCCATTGATGTCTGAGTAGCATGTAGTATGATATCATACAGTGTGCCCGAATGGGAATAAATCAAATCTAAGTGTTCAACACACAAGATGTCATGCTCTTCGATAGCCTCCCCTACCATAGAAACATCTTTGGAAATGGTTGGTAATAGAGACTTTGTGAACCACTCCATTAGGAGTTGGTCAAGAATCTGGGTCATAATCATCCTACATCAATACCTCCACTCATGTATATGATCAGATATGTGGGTGGAAGTACTTGATGTAGAGAAATCAATAGTTGTGTTCCAATGTCATACCATATGGGTAATTGATAATGTGTCAGGAACACCATATCCAAGTTTTTAAAAATATTAAAGGAATTTCCTTTGAGTTCAATGTACCATTTCACGGTGCCTCCGGTCATGGATTGTTGTAAAAGACACAACTAGATATTTTCATCCATCAAAGAGATGGATGAACACCATAAATGATAAGTCATGATGTGTGTGGATGGGTCTTCCCTGAGATTTTTGTCAAATTTTGGCATGTCGGATGGGAGCTTCACAAGTATATCTGACCATGAGGGGTCATGGAAAATGGGTTCATTTGTTAAACATGAGAAATTCAACAAGTCTAATGTATCCAAGAAATTCAATGATGTATGAAAGAATTAATAGTGAATAATAGGATGAGGACGAACCTTGAGACCCATATGAACCTTGAGGTCCCCCCACATTGGAATTTTTGGATGGACTGGACATTTGATAATGGTGAGATCCCATAGGGATGGAAAAAATCCTAGGAGAAAGACTTATCGCAAGACTAGACATGCCCCAAAGAGGGTTTCCCCCAGGGGAAGACATAGACCCTAAAGGAAAACCACCTCCTAGACCAAAACTATCCCTAGGGAAAAAATGCCAAGACCAGATGTATGGATAAAAGGATAACCACCCCATTGCATAAAATTACCCCCTAGGGGTGTACCCCTAGGAATAGTGTTATATGAGGGAGGCATATATCTTCTAGGAAAATGTGTGCTACCACATGGGATATTCAATCCCCTAGAAACATTGTTACCCCTATATTGAATAGGAATAGTTTCAAACCCACTAGGTATATTCCAACCAAAAGGAAAACTAGCACAACATTACATAGTTTCTCATAGGAATGGTGGAAGTGGAAGGAATTCCACTCTACATGTTGAAGCCAAGGCTTGTCCCTACACTATAATTAAATACATATTTGGGCATGGAAACATATGGTATGGGTGTGGGAATGCTTGGGATACTTATGGAAGGGAAGGAAGACATGTTCGACATCCCCCAAATTGAGGGACCTATGGAAATGGGCATGGATGGTGTAGGTCCAATGGTGTTAACGGATGGAAAGGAGGACATCATTGGGATTCCCACAGACACCTTTGTTTACAAAATTGAAGAAAGAGGTATGTTGGATGAAACATTTGGGCCCGACATGATGTAAGTCTTACTAAATAAATAAAAGGGCTCATTGAAGAGTTCTCTCACCTGAAAAAGTACGGGGTTGTTTGGATCAGTCAAAGGTGGGTTAAAATGAGGTGGAGGACTGTCTTCGACCACTTTGACTTAAAATCCTAAACTCTCTTTAGACTTGTTTTTAGGATATTCAAACTCTCGGTCACCTATATCACATTGCTTAAGTGGTGGTTGTACCTTCATGATCAATGCAAGTCCTCATTGTCGATGGGACCAACGTGTTAGAAAAATAGGATCACGGAGCAATAAAATAAAACACAGAAGATACAAAAAAAAATAGAGACACGGATATATGTGGTTCACCCAGTGTGGGCTACATCCACCAGAGAAATTTTGAGGTCCTTCCTTTATCATTATCCAACAAATGAAGGGATACAACCTACAACAAACCCATCGTAAATTCCTCTTCTTTCTCTCACAATATCCTCAGTTAGAGTACAATATTCACAATGATACATAGATGCAATAAATTTACCTCATAAAAGAGGGTTACCTTCTAAGGAAATAAACCTAACATAACTTCTACTGTCAGATCTTCGACCTTATAATGATTGGTCCATATTTACAATGAAATTACAATATACATTTACAAGGCAATTTTTCCTTTGGGGGCTCGCTTGCCCCTGGACCCCACAGATGGGGTAACCCAACTCTTCACTCCCCTCCGTGGAGTGTACATTTTTCTAGGGTGTAAAGTCTTCATGGGATATAAACACAGTTGAAAACAAAGACCTGTAAATCAGAAAGATAATCAGGCTCCACAACCAATAATCTCCCACATGGAGACTGATCTCAACAACTCCATCATTGTTGTATCTATTGGAATATGAACCTTCTTGAGCCTAAAATTTTTCTCATCTTCACCTTCATGCTTGAAGACCAACATAAACTAAGCATGAACTCAGTTTCTCCCTGGTTATTTCCTTAGTTAACATGTCTGTAGGATTCTGGATGGTGTGTATCTTTTCCAACTTCAAATGTCCATCTTCCAAGATGGATCATATGAAATGGCACTGAAGTTGTATATGCTTAGTATTCGAATGAAAGGCTGAGTTATTTTCAAGATGAATGGTACTCTCACTGTCACAAGACAACATGTTATTCTCCTGCTTCTTTCCCAATTCCTCCATAAACCTCTGTAACAAAAACATCTCTTTACTATCCTCTATAGAAGTAACATACTCTGCCTCTATTGTTGAAAGTGAAACAACCTTTTGCAGTTTCAAAGTCCAACTTATTGTTGTTCCACTTATAGTAAAAACATACCATGTCATGCTCCTCCTGCTATATTTATCGCCTGCCATATCTGAATCAACATATCCCCATAGAATAGTGTCTAGACCTCCAAAACAGTAGCAGTACCTCTCAAACACCTTAGAATCCACTTTACTTCCTCCCAATGTTCTTTACCTGGATTGTTCATATACCTGCTCATAACTCCCACTGCATGTGCAATATCTGGTCTTGTGAAAACCATCACATACATCATGCTACCAATTGTTGATGAATAAGGGACCCTAAACATGTATTTTATCTCCTCCTTTGTCTTGGGACACATTTCCTTATTTAATTTGAAATGGTTGGCCAAAGGTGTACTAACTGGTTTTTCATTCTGCATTCTAAAGCTCTCCAATGCCTTCTCTATGTACTCACCCTGAGACAATGTCAATTTGTGATTTCTCTTGTCTCTTGTTATTCTCATACCAAGGATTTTCTTTGAAACACCCAAATACTTCATTGCAAATGAATTAGATAATTTCTTCTTGAGCACATTTATATCCTGCATATTAGACCCTGCAACAATCATGTCATATACATACAATATCAAGATAATATAGCTTCCATTTTCTAGCCTTTTAAAATAAAAAAAGTGATCAGAATGACATCTACTATAACCTTGTTATGTCATAAACCTGTGAAAATTAAAATACCACTGCCTTAGAGCTTTCTTTAGGCAATACAAGCTCTTCTTCAACCTGCATACCAAATTTCCCTTCCCTTTGACCTCATACCCCTGTGGTTGTTGGATATAAATCTTTTCTTCCAAATCCCCATGGAGAAAAGTTGTTTTTACATCTAACAAATATTATACTACCACAAGACTTAAAATAGTCCTAATTGAAGTCATTTTAACAACAGGAGAAAATATTTCATCAAAATTTATACCTTTCTTTTGTGCAAACCCCTTTACAACAAGTCTATCCTTGTACCACTTTTTTCCTCCATCTTCTTCCTTCAACTTGTAAACCCATTTATTCTGTAATCATATTTTTCCTACAAGCAACTGAACCAAATCCCAAGTCTGGTTATTTACTAGGGAATCCATTTCCTCTTTCATTCCTTGCTCCAACTTATTTTTGGTGTCTACATGCATTACCTCTTCATAACATTTTGGTTCACCAGAATTAGTCAAAAATAAATAATACAATGAAGGAGAGTATCATTCAGGGGGTCTACTTAACATGGTATATCTTCTAACAACACTTGCGGGATTTTGAGCTACATTTTTCTCCTGTTGTTGTGCATTTTGATTTTTTGGTTCCTTTGGAATTTCTTTTTCAGTGATCTCATCAAGCACTGTGTATTCTAGTTTTTCTTTTTCCTGTTTCTTTCCCTACAACTGATCTTTATACATGACCTTATCATTTAATATGACATCTATACTCCTAATGATTTTGTTATTTTCATAATCCCATAAGCGATAACCAAAATAATTAACATCATATCCAATAATGGTACACTTCTTGGATTTTTCCTCAAGATTTGTTCTATTTTCTTTATCGATATGGACAAATGATTCACAACTGAAAGTCTTAAAAAAAAAATAGTTTACCTTTTTACCTGTCCATGCCTCCTCTCTAATTATACCATCAAAAGAGCTTGAAGGTGCTCTGTTTATTAAGTAAACAACAATATCTACAACATCTGCCGAAAATTGTAAGTGAAAACCAACATGCAATCTCATACTCCTTGCATGCTCCATGATTGTATAGTTCATCCTTTCTGACATGCCATTTTCTTGTGGTGTTCCTGGTTTTATCACTCCAAGAGTCACTCTAGTTTGTAGGTCAAGTGAGCTTGGTAACTTAATCAAATGCTCAATGAAATGTATGAAAATGGATAAAAAATGAATGATTTACCCAATAAAACCTTCACTCAAGACACACTTGAATACATCCAGAAAAAATAAGGCCCTCAATAATACTGATCACATGGTTTTATAGAATGATATGGATGAAGAATTCTTACTATACCAACAAGATCATATACATTAAAAACACATATGAAAGGTTGATTATAACAAGGAAAAATGCTTGTGGTTTTTCCTATCAATGCAATGATAAAAAGACTTTCATCAATCACTGTATAAAAAAAATAAATGAGAATACATTTGTCCATAGCTATAGGAAAATATAATTGGAAAGATATCTGAACAAGAACTATGAGAAGTGCTTATATTCCAGTATAGATATCAAAAGGTATTTACACAAAAAGAGTCTATTAAGATCTCCAATTTCGAACCCCCCTCCCCTTTTATCCTCTATTTGATCCTTTATATAGAAATATTATAAGATTATATAGATCCAAAATAGATGGGTATCATAACCTCTTCACCTATCTTTCATTTGTTTAATATATCCAACTCAAATTCGAATTTCTGAGGTGGCTGGAAAAACCAGAGTATAAAAATTCTAGAAATATGCCTCTCAAAGATTCACCTACATCTCCCAAATTAAAACATATTTTGGAAAAATGAGAGGTTTTTGAAGAGGATCCAGTTATTGTAAAAACCCTCTCTCTAATTTCAAAAATACCTTTCCAAATAATCAGAATATATCTCCAAAGAACATGACTAAAACAGGAAAATACAAATTTCCAAATCTAGTCACATTCCTACATTCTAGGATTTGATCCCTAGAATGTTTCCATTGAGGAAACGAAGTGAAACATACATGATTTGATGGGGGATGATATTATATTCAAATATATGTGTCCACCTTGAGCCAAAAATCCTCTTTCCAAGTCAAATTTTTACCAAAACGCATCCATGTTGAAAATAGACAAGTTTGTAGCACGCTTAATGTAAAAAAGACAGTTTGCACTGTAAACTTTTCTATAGAATTCATTCGTCAACATAATGCATAAAATTCACTTGGAAAGAAAAAATTAATCTTGAGGAGGTTTCTTTAGGTCTAATGCCTCATATTACATCATTCCATATGCTGAGAAAATCCAAATTTGATCTTTAAATCTTCTTTTACCTTCTTCTGTGAAATTAGGTTTTTGGTTAGGTAAAGAACTTCAAATGCTTTGGAGAAGCACAAAATGTTTTGAGACAACTGCCCAAGATTCGGATACTATTGAGTTTGAAAAATAAGCTTATGCAAACACTTCTACTATAGCCATATCCATCCCTGAATTTCTTTGACCAATCACCTAGTTGTAGCAAAACAAATAGTGCAATGAATGTAGATTTTTGCACATTGAGAGCTTGCTGAGATATTCATATGCTAGCACACACTAGAGCATGAAATTGTATCCTCATCAAACAACTTGATTACATTCGTTGTACTTAGTTAGAACCGACACCATTACTTGTAATAGGAAGGAAAATAAAATACCATGTTTTTCATAGTGAAGTGGGTAATCATGAATAAACATGGTCTAGCAATGGTTAATGAAGGGTTACTAAGACTAATGATAACATTTTTCATATGTAGGACCCTCTTTTAGGCTTAGGATAACTCGATCTAGAATAAATTGAAACATGAAAACTTTGTCTAAGTGACCCTAGATGACCACTTAGTCACTTCTTCAATACAATTGACATGACAAAACCTTGGTAAAATAAATGACTTGAGAGACTCATAATGCTTGATGACTAAGGAAAAATTGGTAATTTCAGAGACTCAACAATTTAAAAAAACTCAAACGACTAGAAATTTCTAGGAGCTAACACTTGGAACTGTCTTCTCTCTATGAATCCAATGGTATGAAAAATAATCACCAAACTCCTTGCTACAATATTCACCTCCATTGTCTGATCTAAGACACTTCAACCATTTTCCTGTCTCATTCTCAACCAAAGCTTTCCATTTCCTAAAAGTATCAAAAACATCAGGTTTTTGTCTAATGCAATAAACCCAAGTCTTTCTAGTTGCATCATTGTTACATGTCAAAATTACTCACTTCGATGATGTCTCATTATCATTATCGTAAGTGTCACAAAATCATACTTTCATTTCGCCTATGTTGCATCGCAAAAGACATCATAAGAACACTTGAGATATCCTCTAAGATTTGTTAGAAGATGAAAATATATATTTTGGAAAAAAGTACAAACTTTTACCTTGAGAAATTACCATCATTAAGCTATTTTTGGAGATCATCACTCCCCTACCAACTTGCAAGGAGCATTAGCACTCCTTTCCCTCTTAGCAGGGAGCGCTGCAACACTCTGTGGCACACTTTCAGGGAGCATCGATCTATTGAGAAAACCATGGGGACAAATCACCCTTATCTCTAAAGACAACTGAAAAATATATGAGTCAGTTTGGCTTGAATCCAAGTCTGAGGATGGATCTAAGGGAAGTTCCACAACTGATGGAGTAATATCCTCAACTTACCCCAAGAATATATAAAGTGGTTGAGCCTCTCAAAGCCTATATAAGGAGTCATTCTCATGGTGAAAGAGAGAGAATAATCATTGAAAAGTATTGTGATTTTGATTGTGGATCATTCGATCAAGAGGTTGGACAAGGAGATCTTGGTGAGGCTGCTACATCTGCATCTACACTTTGTAAGCACCTTATTTTTTTCTCATTAATACATGTGCTTGTCTTGTTTCCTTTGAGATTGTGTACATTTGCATGAGATTGTCTTTTGGATAAATCTAGCTTTAAACTAATCATGGTAGAATAGAAAGTATGCTTTGTCTTCACTATTTATTGGTTTGAGGGACTCATTAAAGGACTTGGAGATCAAGCTCAACTTGGACTGGGCAAGGACAAAATTCATCAAAAGGTACTCATGCTTTCTTCCTCTTCTCTATTGACTAGTTTATCTATGTTTAAAGGAAAGTCACTATTCAAAGTTAGCACTCTTCTATCTTGGTCATAGGGGTCTAAGATCCAATAGGGAATTCACCTGTCCATAGAGGAAATTTCCTACAATAGAAATTGGTGACTCCATTGGGGAGTGAAGCTTTCAGTTTTGGTTCGCTTCCTTGGTCTTGTCTTAGTATTTGCCTGTGTTCAGATCTTACTCGCTGTGTTTTTCCACTTTTTTTCATATGTTGTTAGCCTTGAAGTCATCCTACACAGGCTGATAATCAAGCCTTCCTGAGTCTTTGTTTTCTGGGTTGACACTTTCATATTCTCATAAAACAACGCACCCCTTTCCTTGTATCTAGAGCATTGGTTTCATATCGATGCTCCCCTGTAGTTATTCATAGAGTGCTACAACGCTCTGGTGCCCATATCACCAGAGCGTTGATTTTTCCTTCTATTGAAAAATTGGGGGATATCATTACTGGGTGTGATTTTGGTTTTCTTTCCTGCTCAGGAATTTTCTTATTAGTATGTGTTTTCTATGAAGATTGAAATCATTTGTTTTTTAAGAGTTTTTGTTTGGTTTTTAAAGATATTGAAATCATTCATCCTTGTTTTGGGATCACTATTCATCTTTGAGATCTTGATTTGATTTGATACTTTATCGTTCATCTGATTACTTGAGAGCTATTGCAAGGAAGTCCATGGATCTGTGTGTTGTTTCATTTGATCTTTGATTTATCTTTCCAAGCATTTCCTCTTGTTTGGGTTTTGATTTTATTTTTGAAAGTTTGTAATTTTTTTACTTCTTGCTTGATTGCTATGAGAGTGTGCCTTTTGTTTATATGATATTTTCTTCCAATTGCTTAAACTTACAAATAGTGAAATCTAGTTGGCATAAGGAGCTCCAAATCAAGTCAATTAAAATTTATATTTAAACAAAGAGATATATTTTCGTGATTAGATTTTGTATATTAGAATTATTTTTTGATTTATTTAGCATTGAATTGGATTCTTGTTGAGAACATTACACAAAGTTTCTGCATTTGTGTTTGATAGTGAAAAGAAAATCTCTTCTCCTTTCCACAAATAGAGGTTCATTGAAAAGAAATGATTGTTTATCATTTCTTATGAATTTTTGGGAATCGAGTCTTAATCTCATCAATTTCACTCTCATACACCTCTGAGTAAAGAACCGCCACAAAAATCAGCGTTAATTAAAATTGATCTAGAAATTTTTATTTTTAGATTCCTCCACCAATATTAGACTAGGATTAGCGCCTTGGATTAGGCTGTGAGTAAAAATCTCCAAAGCATTCAAAACAAACATTAGCATCTTGCGATAGGGAGAGAAAATCCAATTTTCATATAAGATTTATGGGATCCCCCTCTCACACAAGGGTTACGCTCGAGGTAACATTCGGGAGGGCTACGAAGATTATGCCTCCATGGTTTAACCATTCATAGTAGTAAGATCATATATTAGGGGTTCTTCTTGAGGTCCAACTGTCTTCATTTGGTCTCAGTGCTTCGTGAACTCCAAATCCGTTCGGGGTCCTATGGATTTCTACCAATCCACTTGTCTTGATTTCTCTCAAAGGATTTCAGACTTGTTATCCTACCCATATGTTCATACTGGACTATTGAATGTACTCGTCCAGGGGCTAATTGCGAGTTGATTTCTTTAGTAGACATAATATTTAGGGCCTTTACATAATGTGACGGTGAAGGGAAGTCTTCGTTGTACCTGGAACAGACTGTGGTCAAACTCACTTGGGCTCCTTTGAGGGTAAATCCATGATTACTGTGTGGAATATTGCACCAAGGGGTAAGTCCATTAAGCAGGTCACCATCATAAATTTTCCACCCACTCATATCCTATCCCTTTCTCTATTTGATCATGCAATGTTGGATTTCGTCACCAACTAATACGGTCATTGAAAGAAGGTTTGCTTGATTGTTGGTATTTCTAGATTTTTTGGCGTGTGTTGTTGTTTTATTCTTTCAAAATTGAGCCTGTAGACGATAAAGGTGTTATCCGATCATGTAGGATGAAAGGTATGCCTCCAAAAGAAGGCTATCAACCCTTAAATCCTAACTCACCAGAAGGCACCTACCATAAAAAGGTAGAAAATGGTTCTGACACTGGGAGTGTTGCCACTCCTTTGTTAGAAAATTTGGAAAGAGATTTGGTTACGGTTGAGGATCACATTCCTCATACTACACCTATCTCATAATATCCTATTGAACCACTCCTGGTTCAATTGGACTCATTCAGTAATGTTATAGAAGAAGACGTCCCAGGTTTACCCTCGAGACCAATTATCGAGACATATATGGGATCCACAAAACCATTTTTTGGTGATGACTATAGGAACCCCATTCATCCTACTACTATAGTAGATACACATCAAACAACTTATTGTTTTGTATGGAGGACTCCATCGAGATGTGATCTTTATGAGAATTTTGAATATATTTGACATCATTTTAATCCTCATGACCCTCCTACTACTGGGGCAGGACCATCTGATCAAAATATTGATCACCACATCGAACATGTCATCGATCCTGTTGTTACGTTAGTACAAGTCCATATTAATGTTGGATTCATCACTTTTACTCATACCCAAGGAAATTCAACCACTACTCCTACCATTACCCCTTTTCAATCTACAACTCCTCATGTTCCATAGAATCTTGTTGGAACGTCTTTGCACCAGACAATGCAGTCCCTTTCTAGACAGACACAATCAACCAGAGGACATATCCTGACTGGGGGGAAACCACCATCTAGTGGACCTATCTCTCTCGTAGGACAACCATCCTTTAGTGCACCTACCCCTATTGAGGGACAACCACCTTTGTATGTTCCCTCTCGAGGACAACCTCTCTTTACTGGTCAGACCCCAGTTGTAAATCAACCTATGGCAGGGGGGAAACCTTCTTTTGCCAAAAACCCTTCAAAATAATGGGGAGTACATTCAGGAGGTACATTCAATCAACCATACTGTGGGGGTAAATAATAACATAACCCACAAGGAGGAGTGTCAAATCCTATTCCTTTCGGACTATCTTTTAGAAAACCTCATCTGGGTGTCCCAAATCCCACCTAGGGTCCTCAAGGACAAAAAACTTATCCTCCACAAGGGTCTAATTTTATCCTCCCCAAGGGGATAACATTTATCCTCCTCAGGGACAGACTGTTTACCCCCTCAAGGGAAAACTGTTTATCCCCCACAACCAAATCAATCGACTTATACCCCTCAGAATCCACCGGGTTTTCCCCCAATCATGAATGTTCCTCAACAATCATGAATCCTACCTATCCTAGTCAACAACAACCATATATGGGAGGGCCTAATGGATACAATTATCCACCTCAACCAGTTTATGGCCCCACTAGTGTCCCTATGCCACACCAATATCACCCTCAGGTTAATCAACAGTTACCATTCCTTGCCACTTAGGATCTCCCAGACTTGTCTAGGTTGACCAATGACCCCATATTTCATTTTCCTTTTTGGCCAATAATTCCTGCTAAGTTACCTTATGACATCCCCAATTTTGACTGTAAATATAGAGAAGACCCCAAAAACCATGTGATGACATTCCATTTATGGTGTTCATCAAACTCCTTAATGGATGATTCTATACGTTTATGTCCCTTCCAATGCACACTTACGGGCTTTGCAGCCAAGTGGTACATTGAAATTTAGCTTGGTTCTTTTCAGGATTTCAACTCCCTCGCTTTGGACTTTCTCACCCATTTTCAATTACCCATCCGTTAATAGACGGGTACAAAAATTTTAACCTCTCTTCCTCAAATGAACTCCGTGCATATCTCTGATCACATTCATGAGTGGAGACGATGGTGAAAGTTGATTAAAGTGAACATTCCTAACCAGTTATTGGTAGAATGGTTTACTAAATCTATTTTACCCTCGATTGCTCGTGAAGTTTCCATGGGTGGTGTAGTCACTAAGGAAGAATCCATTTCTTGGGCACAATACTTATATTTGGTTTATTCACAATCTGGTACTTTGTATGAGTTGATTCCAAATGTTTCACGTACTTCTACCGATCCATCCAAACCTTCATCCATGGCACATGAAGATGGATTTATCGGTACCGTCAAAACCCAATCCACATCACATTCGACCGGAATGGTAAATCGCTTCATTTCCACACCCATTACCAATTCGAATTCACTCTCATCTACCCCACTCCCGACTCAAATTTCTGAGGTGAATGCAGTCCAATCTGCCCCTTCACAACAATCAGGAGGCAAGAAGAAAACAAAGAATAAACCCTAAAAGAATAATAATAATAATGAACATCGCAAAACTCAAACTCCACCGCCTGCTACCGAAAAGAAACCATCGCGAAAACTAAAATTCTCATGTCTAATTTGTGGCAAAGATCATTTCACCTGAGACTGTCCACATTGTGATGAAGTTGCAAAAATTTTCAAATGGAATTCCCAACCTACCGTGTTGACACAACCTTTTCCTCAGTAGAAATCTATGGTTTCTCAGGCACTTGCCCCTCCCACAGGGGGAAGTTCTGACCACCCTCCTAGTGATGAAGCCTCGATGAGTGCTCATATTTATATGTTCAATGGGATTGATTTAACCACTTGCACAACCACATATGACACACCAACTAAAAATGATAAAGAAAAGGTCACTAATGGTACTCCACTAGATCCACCTTCCCCCTCCGTTATTCCTCCATCTGTTAATACTCCATCTGGGTCACCTCGGATAGAGAAACCTTCTTTTGAATCTATTCTACGCCCTCCCAAGAGCACTATCTGCAAATCAACATTTAATCCTAATTCATGTTCCACCCAAAACTACAACATTGTTGAAGATTTGGCTCAAGCACCATGTGCTATGTCTTCTCTTGAAGTTATACAACATTACCCAAGTCAACGTATAACACTCTTGTCTGCCATTGGTGCTATTGATACCAAGTCATCAAATAATATCACATTTAACCTAGACAATTTCAAGTCACGACTTTATCACCAACTGGATTTTCAAATTGATTTTCTTGATCATAACCAACACATTCACCACACTATATTGGATGAGGGAGCTTCTACTTGTGTCATGTCATTAGCTTTTTGGAAAGGTTTAAAATAACCTACACTTAACCAATCCCCTACTATGTTACGCACATTCGACGAGCGATGTTTTCATCCTCACGGGCTCTTGTAGTCCTTGGCTGTTCAGTTGGGAGGTAAAACTCTCTCTGTCGATGTAGAGGTAGTCTATGCTCCCCTTGATTACAATTTGTTACTAGGAAGAATTTGGTTTTATGCCATGGCTATCATCACTTAATCAGTTTTTTGATGTGTACAATTCCCTCATCAAAGTAAAATTGTCACTATCGACCAATTAGATTACTGTACGCTCAACGCCCGGACTCTCATCACCAACAATATTCCTTTCTTCAGGGATAGTAGAATCACTTACGAAAGTGTTGGTGTAGGTATTTTAAAAGACTCTTCCCTTATGGGTACTTTCCCTACGCCACTTCCTCCCACCACGCAACATATTTCTACAATCACTATGATTTTGACTATGGCCTGACAGTCTTTAGAATCATTTGATCCTTGGCTTGTGCCTAGTCCATTAGAATTATATTCACTAGGTGACACTATGCCACTGCTATCCAATTTGCCTCTCCCTTCATGAATGACAAACATCTATTGGCATCCAACACTTGTTCGTTGCCATATTGGTTGAATTCTTTATCCTCTACTTTTGACTACATTTCTGATATTTTTCCATCAGACGAATCCATTATGGAAATGCTTAGTATTGACGAGGTACCTTGTGATGACAACCATCATCGATCATCTTTTCTTCCCCCTCTCAAATAAATTCAGGAATATATACACTCTATCTTCCCCCCCAATGTTGTTGATTCTCTCCAATCTCCTATACTTACCCAAGATACTCTTTCTGAGGGGAATTTAGGGAACATCTCTTCTACAATCACAATTGATATTTTGATCAAAGAAGGTATTGTGGAAAATTTTCATCTCGGTGCTAATTGTTCACCCAAGGAAGTGGCTTCTTACACCACTTTATTTAAAGAACTTTGTGATGTCTTCGCTTAAAGCTACAAAGAAATGCCTAGGATCGATCCCTCTATCATCGTGCATGAAATAAAAACTTACCCACATGTTAAACTTGTTCAAAACAAACTTCACCCAGTTCATCCTAAGAAAAATACGGCCATAAAGGCAGAAGTTGAATAATTATTGAAATATGTCTTTATCTTTCCTATCCCCTTGATGGAATGGGTTTCTAACATTATTCCAGTTGCTAAAAAATAAGGAACCATTTGTGTTTGTGTTTATTATAGGGATATTAACAAGGCTTGTCCTAAAGACAATTAACCCACACCCTTCATCGACCAAATAATTGATAATTATACTGGTAGCATTATATTCTCTTTCATGGATGGATTTTTAGGATACAACTAGATTGACATTCTACCCATTGATCAACATAAGACAACCTTCATCTGCCCATGGGGAACTTTCGCCCATTGGAAGCTATAATTTGGTCTCAAAAATGTGGGTGCTACTTTTTAGTAGGCCATGTCATATGCTTTCCATGGTATCAAACATATTGTGGAACCTTACCTCGATGATTTACCTGCCCACTCATCCAGTCGATTAGACCATATTAGCCATCTACGGGCTATTTTTCTTTGATGTTGGTTCTACCATATTCGTTTGAACCCACACAAATTCATCTTTGTTTTCGAATCAGGTCAACTCCTCGGTTTCATTGTCTCCAAATATGGGATTAGGGTGGATCCCTCAAAGATTAAATCTATTCTTTCTTTACCTCCTTCCAACAATCTAATGCAAATCCAAAGTTTGCAGGGGAAAGCAAACTTTCTTCATCGTTTCATATGTAATTACGTCATTCTTACTGATGCGACTTCCTGATCTTGGATCATTAAGGTACTGAGTCAGAGCGACTCCTTAGGTCCCTATGGGCACCCGAGGCTACTTTACCCACACACAGACTCTTTCGAAAGTGACCATGGCTGTGACTATGGGTATACCTCCTTCGTGGTTTGGACTTTGGGGATGTCCCAAATCCTTTCTATAATCCTTCTCGAGGCACTCAGCTTTGAGTCTTCAAAATCTTGCCACATGTATCCTAAAATTCGTTGGCCCCACAATGGTTCAGACTTCACAATCCCACGAAACTCTAGTCCTTTCACTCATGACCTCCAATCTTTCGCTTCCCGAACTCTCCAATCTGTTGCCACACGCTCTCCTGTGATCAACGGTCTGGATTGATTCACAACTTCGGATCTCACGACTTTGTTTTTGCCAAGTTTTAAACTTGTCGACCTCCAAAATATCAAAACACATAACAGTTATCCTCCATGTAGCTCTATCAGGTCTAACGGTCTGGCATCGTTCGCTTCCTCTAAGAACAAATCTCGCACTTACTGACTTTGACAAGAAATTCAAGGACTCCTTTCCTTGAAGATTTTTGTCCCTCTCCCTCCTGAGATTTCCTTCTCTGACTTTCCTTACTCCTCTGAACAATATTCTCAAACCTTAGTCAAATTCTTGTCCTGTTCATGCTTTTCAATAGACTTTCATCCATACTCGATCCTCTATGAATGACTTCACACTCCTTTCGATTATTCTCCAACCGCTTCTAACTCTCGTGACTGAATCACACTATCCATTCTGGGATTTTGAGTTTGAAAAATCTATTCTTCACTCCTTGCAGTCGTTGATGCACTCATTGCATACATAGAATTTCATCTATCTCTTCTGAGCTTTTGAGATGAAACAAACTCAGCTCTGCACTCCTTGCGGATGCTATGCACACCTTCCACTCTCTCAATGAAAAGAAACCACTGAAACTTATCTATTTCTCATGATTATTCATACATTCAATAAAGCAAATGCATTCATGGATTCAAGAACAGAAATAACAAAGAATTGAAAAAAAACAGAAACTCTACCATTCATTCAGATAGATACACAAACACACACATTTGGGGAAATGTTCCTCTATTATATTAATCCAACTAGAACTTACATACATACATACATTTTTCTTCACCACTACTTAAACTATACAAGATAGATTCAAATGATGCTCGGTTTTCCTCTATCCGCAGCAACAAAAAACAACAACCACAGTTGACAACAACCCTTACTGGGCAATATTACAAATATTTATACAAAGGGCGCTCTTAGAGAATTCCCTCTAACTAATATATACTACATTAAATGGAATTAAAATCTATCAACTACTCAACGCTTATTACAATAAATATGGCATCAGACATATAAGAGCACAAGCTCCAAATCTGTACTGCGATCCGAACCATAATTCAAAATACATTCCCCCATCATCTTTCATGATGGCTCAACCTTCAAACATTTAAATACATTCATAACTCAAAAACTTTTGTTAGATATCTCATTAATACATTGATCAGTTTGAAATTAAAAATATTTCAAAATGTGCACTAGTGTGCCCAGCTATCTTCCACTCTTGTGCTTTGCTAGCGATGCTCCTGCATATACTCCCTTGGCTAAAAAATTCATGGAATCCTATCCATGAGCTCCTGCACTGATATTCCATGCTTTTGGATCTTTTCTTCATTAACCCATCTGGCATATTCTATTGGTCGTCCTTTCCATTTCACCAAGTATTCAAATACATCTTCCTTCTGGTCTTCTTACCAACCCTTTGATCTATGATTGTTTCCATCTGTGGCTTTTATGCTATAAATAGGTATGCAATGTTTCCATCTTCCCTATAAATATATAGGTATTCAATGTTGAATATGGGTGATATACCCACATCTTTTGGTAGCTCTAACTCATAAGAATTCTCTCCAAATGTTCTCAATATTTTACATGCCCCTATCTTCATCAACTTCAGCTTGTTATAGGTTCCTCTCGGTAATATTTATTTCCTTGGATGTGCTAGAAATTGATCTCCAACTTCAAATTCAAGCTTTCTCCTGTGTTTATTAGCTATGCGCTTGTATTTGCAACTGGTCTTGTTAAGCTGTTCCTTTATCTGATTGTGAAGTTCTTGCATTTCTACAGCAAAATATTCATCTCCCGCACTTCTAAACTCACCTTGCTTCAGATATATTATCTCTGAAACTCCTCTCGAATTCATCCCATATACGATTTCAAATGTACTTTTCCCAGTGCTCCTGTTCACTGAGTGATTATATGCAAAATCAGCTTGTGCTAGAATCTAATCCCACTGACTATGGTGTTCAGTGACCAAACTTCTCAATAAATATCTTAGTCTTCTATTCCCTACTTCAGTTTGTCCATATGTTTGTGGATGATATGCAGAACTAAAATATAACTCTGTCCCCGACTTTTTCCACAATGTTCTCTAGAAATGAACAACAAATTTGGTATCCCTATCAGAAACTATACTCCTGGGAAATCCATGGAGTCTCACAATCTCTTTGAAAAACAAGTTTGCAACATGTGTTGCATCATTGGTCTTCTAGCATGGGATAAAGTGTGCCATCTTCAAAAATCTGTCCACCACCAAAAATATGGAATCATTTTCTCTTTGTGTCCTTGGCAATCCAAATACAAAATCCATGCTTATTGCATCCCAAGGCCTCGCTGGAATAGGCAATGACTGATACAATCCAGTTTTTGTTTCTTCCCCTTGGTGTACTGACAAATCTTACAATTGTTCACAAATATCTTCACCTCCGCTCTCATACCTAGCCAATAATATGAACTGGCTATTTGAGAAAATGTTTTTTCATGGGTGAAGTGTCTAACTAAACCTCTGTTATGCTTTTTTTTTAGCAAATTATCCCTCATCGAGCATATGGGTATACACAACTAGAATCCCTTGAACAACAATCTATACTGAATCAGATATTTGGCCCACTGGCTTCTGTCTCTGAGCATAGGGTTCGCACATGCTTCATATGCTTCTCCAAAATCTAGATCACCATGATACATCTCCTTATGGTGATCAAACCCCAAGGTTTTGACTTGAAATTCCTGCAGAATCAAAATTCTCCTGCTCAATGCATCAACAACGTTGTTAGCATTTCCAGAAATATGTTTTATGACAAAAGTGAAATTTTTCATAAACTCTATCCACTTAGCATGTTTCTAGTTTAACTTCTCCTATTGAGTTATGAATTGGAAAGAATGATTTTCCCTGTACAAAACAAACTCTTTCGGTACAAGATAATGTCTCCATTTATTCAATGCTTGGACTATGGCATAGAACTCTTTGTCGTATGTGGAGTACTTTTATTTATCTTCATTCAACTTCTCACTGAAATATGCAACAGGTCTGTTGTCCTGGCTCAAGACCGCTCCAATTGCAGCTCCACTCGCATCGCATCTTACTTGAAACATCTTTCTGAAATCCAATAGAACCAGAATTAGTTGTTCAGGTAGATTCTCCTTCAATATGTTGAAGCTCCTCTTAGCCTCTTCTTCCATTTGAAAGAGTTGTATCTTTTCTTCATAGTATCCATCATCTGAGCACTAATCCCACTAAATTTTTTTATGAACTTCCTATAGAAACTTGCTAACCCATGGAAGCACTTACCTCAAAGATATTCCTTGGTGATGATCATTCTTTGATCGCTTTCACCTTTTTGGTATTCATCTTCAACTCATTTGAAGAAATAAAAAAAACCCAAATATATGAGCTCTGTCTTCAAGAAAGAGGACTTCTTCAAATTGATCAACAACTTCTCTTGTTGCAACCTCCTCATCACCAATGATAAATGTCTCAAGTGTTCCTCCTTACTCTTGCTAAACACCACTATATCATCTAGATACATAATCACGAACTTACCAATAAAATCCTTGAATACTTCATTCATTAGTCTCATAAAATTTCTCAGGGCATTTGTTAAGACAAACGACATAACAAGCCATTCATATAACACCTCATTCGTCTTGAATGTTGTTTTCTAGTCATCACCCTTTCTCATCCTGATCTGGTGATATCCACTTTTCAAATCTATTTTTGAAAACTAGTTGGCTGCACTTAAGAAATCCATAAAGTCATCCATCCTTGGCAATGGAAACCTGTATATGATGGTGATCTTGTTTATGTCTCTTTATTCCATACACATTCTCCATCCTCCATCCTTCTTTGGACTTAATACAGTTTGTACTACACATGGACTCAAAATTTCTCTAACCAACCCCTTGTCTAACAGATCTTGAACCTGTCTCTTCACCTCCTCATTCTCTTGAGGCATTAATCTCTATGCTTCTTTGTTCGATATAATTGCTCCCAGTATCAAGTCAATGTGATTATTGATTCTCATGATAGGTGGAAATGAGTTTGGAAACTCATCCACTACAATATCATAAAATTTCTTTAGTAGTTCCTGAAATTCCTCAGGAAAATCCTCCAATGAATTATTGGTAAGGATAACCCTCGGTTTCCTCACTATAACAAACTACATCTCTTGTTCCTTCTTAGTTCATTCGGGAGTTCCTTCCCACTCATAAGAAGTATGCTCGCGCTAGAATTTTCTTTCACCTTCTTTCCCTCAATTGGCAGCAACATGTGTGTCCTACCATTATTATATCAGGTCTATTTGTTTCTCCTCCTGTCATGGATAAAATTCCTATCATATTGCCAGGGTCTCCCCAACAAAACATGGCATACATCCATAGGAATCACATTGCATAGGATCTCATCTCTATATCCTCCTATCTTGAAATTAACCAGGCATTGTTGAGTAATTGTTACCTAATGACCTTTTTCCAACCATGAGACTTTGTACGATGTCAAGTGTGCAGCTGTTTCCAACTCTAGCTTCTCCACCATATCCTCAGATACTAAGTTTTCATTGCTCCCACTATCAATTATCACCTTGCAAACTTTGTCCTTCATTTTGGAAGTTGTCCTGAACAAATTTTTCCTTTGTACTGGCTTTTCAGTCTCAGGATCCTGCTTCAAAAGAACCTTCTTCATCATCAAGGATCTTTCATCCTTTTCACATTCTGTCTCAGCATCTCGCCTCTGCGCTTATGAGATGTGTGCTTCTCCTCCCTTCTTTCTCTTGGGGCAATCCCAAGACTTATGTCATGTCTTTCCATAGGCGTAAAATCTCACTTCTTCTCCCCTGCCTCTTCCTTTTCCTCGAGAAAAATAACTTCTACCACCACTTTTCCCTCAGTGAGAACTTTCTCCTTTATTAGAGTGACTATGTGGTTTCTCCGCCTCATCTCTGTGCTTCTGCGCATTATCTTGGGCAACTCCTTTTCCTCTATTTGAGATTCGACCTTTGTTCTGTTGACTTTGCTTTCTAGCCAACTTTTCTTGTACCTTCATTGCCATATGATACGCTTCTTCAACCATCCTGATTGTTTCAATACTGATCTCATCTTCAATTTTGTATCTCAAGCCATTAATGTATCTGACAACTTTCTCTTCATCTCTTTCTCTTTGTCCATATCTAATGTTCAGTTTGTAGAAATCTTCTGTGTACTCCTTCACAGTCAATCCTCTCTGTCTCAGGTTCTACATTCTCCTAAATAGATTTATCAGGTAATCCTTGGGCATGAATTTTGCCTTCAACATGGCTACCATTTGATCCCAACTCTTGATCTTTTGTTTGCCTTTGCTCCTCCTGTCGGCTTGTAGTTCATCCCACCACAGTGCTGCATGTCCCTTCAATCTAGTGACAACATGTCTTACCTTTTTCTCCTCTTTGACATCCTCATAGTCGAAATACTTATCCATTGCTCGAATCTAGTCAAGCAATTCCTCAATGTCTAAATTTCCTTGATACATAGGAATGTCAATCTTTTCTTTGGCACCCAATTTGAAAACCACTCTCAACAAGCATTCTTCCATAGCATCATCGGCTACAGCTTCTGCAACTTCTACTTCTTCCATTTCTTCCTTGAGGACATCTCCAACATTAATTGCTCTCCTTTGTGATGTTTCCATGGCATCCAGCCTCGCACATAGTTCTCTCATATCCCTTTCCATGGACCTGTTAGCTACAAGTGGATCAACACATCTAGGCAACATTACGTTGACGCTTATCTTTCTCCCTACAAAAGTCAATTATGTATTCATCTTTGATACCACTTTTGATGTGACCTCCTAGTCTTGCATCATTAAGGTACTGAGTCAGAGTGATTCCTTAGGTCCCTGCAAGCACCCGAAGCTACCTTAACTACACACAGACTCTTCCACAAGTGACCATGGCTATGACCGTGGGTCTACCTCCTTCATGGTTTAGACTTCGGAGATGTCTCAAATCCTTTCTGCACTCCTTCCCAAAGCACTCAGCTCCAAGTCTTCGAAA
This sequence comes from Picea engelmannii, assembly GCA_009831015.1. Taxonomy (NCBI): domain Eukaryota; kingdom Viridiplantae; phylum Streptophyta; class Pinopsida; order Pinales; family Pinaceae; genus Picea; species Picea engelmannii. Next base: position 1,261,382 of record ML776850.1, on the reverse strand, counting down.
TATTGCCATGCATCCCCTCATATTCACCGACCCCACAATCGTTTGGAATTTGCGATCTCGCGAAACTCTAGGCCTTTCACTCACGACCTCCAATCTCTTGCTTCTCAAACTCTCCAATCTGTCACCATGCAATCTCCTGTGATAAACGGTCAGGATTGAGTCATGACTTTAGATCTCACGACTTTATTTTTTCCAAGTTTTAAACTTGCTAATCTCTGAAGTATAAAAAATATTCACAGTTATCCTTTATATAGCTCTACTAGGTCTAACGGTCTGGTGTCATTCGCTTCCTCTGAGAACAAATCTTGCACTTACTGACTTTGACAAGAAATTCAAGGACTCCTTTACTTGAATATTTTCGTCGCTCTCCCTCCTGATCTTTCCTTCTCTAACTTTCCTTACTCCTCTGAACAATATTCTCAACCCTTAGTCAAATTCTTGGCCTGTGCATGCTTTGCAACAGACTTTCATCCACACTCTCTCCTCTGTGAATTACTTCACACTCCTTGTGACTGTTCTCCAACCGCTTCTAACTCTCATGAATGAATCACGCTATCCTTTCTGTGATTTTGAGTTTGAAAAATCTATTCTTCACTCCTTGCAGACATCGATGCACTCCTTGCATACATATAAGTTCCACTATCTCTTCTGATATTTTGAGTCGAAACAGACTTAGCCCCACACTCCTTGCAGATGTTATACACACCTTGCACTCGCTCAACGAAAAGAAACCACTGAAACTTATCTATTTCTCATGATGATTCATACATTCAAAAAAGAAAATACATTCATGGATTCAACAACAAAAATAACAAAGAATTGAAAAATAACAGAAACTCTACCATTCATTCACATAGATACACAACCACACACATTTGGGGCAATGTTACTATGTTATATTCATCCAACTAGAACTTACATACATACATAGACTGTTATTCACCACTCCTTAACCTATACAAGATAGATTCAAATGATGCTCGGTTCTCCTCTATCTGCAACAACAAAAATCAACAACCATAGTTGACAACAACCCTTACTGGGAAATATTACAAAGATTTATATAAAGGGCTCTTTTCGAGCATTCCCTCCAACTAATCTATACTACTTTAAATGGAATTAAAAACTATCAACTACTCAATTCTTATTACAATAAATATGGCATTAGACAAATAAGAGCGCAAGATCCAAATCTGTACTGTGATTCGATCCATAAATCAAAATACATTCCCCCATCATCTTCCTTATTGGCTCAACATTCAACCATGTAAATACATTCATAACTCAAAAAGTTTTGTCAGTTATCTCATTAATACATTGACCAGTTTGAAATTCAAAATATTTCAAAATGTGCGCTAGTGCGCCCAACTATCGTCCACGCTTTTTCTTTGCTGGCAATGCTCCTGCATCACTTACTAAACTATTTATGCAATTGTTGTAGAAAGACACTCCTTTCATCTAGGATGGAACTTCTCAATGATATTTCGATGCTCTTAAGCATGCAATGACCCATACACCTCTTTTGCATCCACCAAATTACGCACAAGACTATATCCTTTATTTGGTAGCCTCTTCTTCCACTATTGCTATGGTGTTAGTTCAAGAGAAAGATAACAGTGAGGAACATGCGATCTATTATCTGAGCAAGAGTCTATCTGGTCTCAAGCTCCAATATTCACATGTTGAAAAGTTGTCTCTGGCAGTTGTCATTGTTGTCCAGATATTTTTCCATTACATCATGTTACGCATTACCATGGTCATTAAGGACTTGAACCCCATGTATCATATTCTGACACGTCAAGTCCTTGGGGTCAAATATTCCAAATGGAACGTTATTCTTCAAGAATTCGATCTCAAGTTTTCCAAATCAAAAGCTAAAAATTCCTTGGTTTTTGCGGAACTTATATGCGATCTTCCCCATGCCGATGAAGATACTGAACGCAGTGATTATGTCCTTGATGAATCTTTGTTCCTCATTAGCATGTTTGACCCTTAGTATGGATATATCCTTCTTTATCTTCAAACCCAATGTTTTCAACCCGATATCTCCCATGAGGAATGTCTTCGTATTCCCCACCATTCTAAATGCTACCTTATCATCGGTGACACTTTGTATTTCCGTGGTGTTAACACCATCTTATGACATTATGTAACTCATGATGAGGTTGAACATGTTCTAAATGACTGTCACCTTGGAGTATGTGGTGGTCACCTTTCTAGGATGGCTACAACTCAAAAAATCTTACGTGTCGGTTACTTTTGGCCCTCCATCTTCAAAGATTGTATTGAGGTTGTCAAAATATGCCCACCCTGCCAATTTTTTCATAAAAATTCATGCACCCACCCTGCTCCCCTGCATCCTATTGTCTCCATCGACCCCTTTGCAAAATGGGGGAATTATTTTATGCAGTGTACTACCACCTCAACTGGGGGGCATGGTCATATCATTGTTGTCGTTGATTACTTCACAAAATGTGATGAGAATATGCCTACTTTTATTAATGATGGTCGTACTGTATATCTTTTTATCTTCAACCACATCATCACTCACTTTGGTGTTCCCCAAGACATTGTCACTGATCATGGTTCACACTTTCAAAACCATATGATGAGTGAGTTACATGTCAAGTTGGTTTTTCTTCATGAGAACTCCTCCCCCTACTATCCTCAAGCAAACAAACAAGTTGAAGCTATCAACAAAGTTCTTAAGACTGTGATTCAATGCATGGTGGGGGGAAACAATAATTCTTGTCATCTACAACTTTTCTCCGCTCTCTGGGCTTACTGTACTTTAGTGAAAAATACAACTGGATTCAATCCTTTCAAGTTGGTATATGGCGTCGAAGTAGTATTACCAATCAAGTGCGAAATTCCCTCATTGAAACTCAAAGTAGAACTCTTGCCTCAAACTTCTATTGAAGAGGAACATTTCCTATACTTGACTAAGTTGGACGAAACAAGTCACGATGTCTCTCTCGTTAACGAGATGTATCAAAAACTAATAAAGAGTCAATATGAAAAATCTGTCCACCCTTGTACTTTCGTAGAAGGAGACCTAGTCCTCGTTTATGACTAGGCTCACAATAAGTTAGGGAAAGGTAAGTTAGAACCTTTGTGGCATGGACCCTACATCGCAAAATGCATATTACATAGAGGTTCCTACCAGCTAGTTGACTATGGCAGAATCTCTCTTGGTGAACCTTAGAATGGGATTTACCTCAAGAAGTAATATGCATAGAACTTCTAGCATACGTTCTTTGTACACTATTGTACATTATTTTTTGATATGTATTTTTCTCTTGCATGTAAGGATTTTGTCTTATCCTCTTATAATTTATCTTGTGATTGCATGCACAGATGACATATTCCTTTCCTACTTTTGTTGGGTTCATGGATGGCACTAGTTGACACACCCAAAACATTACTTCTTCAGCTTGGGTCATTTACCACTCCGATGAGTTAGTGAGTTCAGGAGACATTTGCCTAGGATTGGAAACCAACAACATCGTAGAATATCATGTTGTCATTGCACTTTTAATCAAGGCTTCCTCTCTATGTATATCTCGTATAACCATTAACCTATACTCTCAACTCATGGTTTGTAAACTTAAACGAATTTATGTCATTCACAAACCTTATCTATTGTGTCTACACCTACGAGTTTGTCATCTTGAAAGATAATTTTAATTTATAGAATATAGACACATACCAAGAGGACTCAACACAACTTCGGATTTGCTAGAAAATTATATTTTGGGTCGATATCTCGCACATAGATGAAATTTTATAAATAAGATTAATTGCATGTAAAATAAACACATCACACGAGATTATTTGTAACATCGTTTAGCACCACAAAACTCACANTATATTGCGTGATAGAAAATGTTTGGTTACATCAAAAAATATACATAAAAGGGAAAAACATGGGCCTTCATTCCCATGAAATCATCATATAGACTACAAAAAACATCTGGAGGATCCTAATCCTCTTGCACCACGTTATGCTCTGATTAGCACACCATTGCACAAGCCACTCTTCTAAGTAGGAAGTTTAGAATCTCAGGTGCCCCCACTGTATGCTTCTGTAAATGTAGGGGTACATCCTGCCTCTTGAGAGGAGGGACACACATCGTAAGACCATGGAGGTTCCTCTCAACCTCCCTGACACCCCCCATCGCTACCTCATTCTCTACAACTATCTGTGCATTTTCGCGATGTCCTAGTGATGACATATCTACCGGACATGTTGCACCTCTATCTACATGATGAAACAATGCATCTGTTAAAAACCCCTCTGTGTACACACAAAAATAATATAAATTAAAAAAAAAAAAAACACTTGACAAGGTTTTTTGGTTTCATACCTAACGCATCCCAATCTATTCTGTCTGGAAGTACCAAATCCAGACTACCCCAAAAATCTACTCTGGCATATGGAAAGTCCTCAATTAAGATCAATTGACGCCTTAACCAAGCAAATAAATTGGCTGTGAATTTGAATTCTGAGTCGGTCCCCAACCTTGGAGACAAACTCGTCCATATTTCCATTCTTGGTTCAGTCACCGATCTCCCCATCAACTTGATTTGCAGCTGCATCTGAGGGATCTGTTCTAGAAATAATGAGACCAAAAAGGATTCATACCCAAATTGTTTATGTTTCCCCATCTTGCATTTTGTAATTTTGTGAAGGAAATATGCGCTCCAGTTAAAAAACCTTGGCTCCAAGCATTATAGAGAATAATCCATTTGGGATCTTGAAACCAAATGTGCACTGGTTCTACCTGCCAAATTAGTAATGGAAAACAAGATGGATTGAAGAGGCAAATATCTAACCTCTTTAATCACGATTCGACCTCCAACCAATCACGACCCCAAAATACAATGATTTTCCACATACACTTCAGCAGGCACTAGAACCGCCCACTATCTGGATAAGATGATAGGAGCCCCTCTCTTCAATAGGTCGATCAAAAAGTATACATCCTCTATCTCAATTTTGATCATTTGTGGCCCGATCTGGAATGCTTGTTCAGCAACGTTCCAAAACCCAATCATATACTCAAGTAAAATGACTTCCTTTTTCATCTTTTGTAGTTTAAAATACTTGAGGAGGCCACAATTCCTCAAAGAGGCCCTTGTTTGTGGGTTTTTCAATGTGTCTATTTCATCAAGCTCATGCTCATGCTCTTTCCACTCAATCATGGCTTTAATAAATGATAATTGCAAGAAAGTTTAATTTAGAGCCTGTTATCGCACGGTTTGTAGGAAAGGTTTAAGGAGCTTGAGTCAAGGCTTGAAACCGGCGTAACAGGAGCTTCCCCACCCACTGTCACCTCAATAGGGAGCTCTTTCTATTTAGGAGGGCTAGTCCAAGGGAGACATCCCTATGTAATATGGTTTTCTGAAGGGCTAAAGGCTTAATAGATCAAGGTAAGAAGTTCCCTTTCACGGATTACTGCCAAGAATGAGATAGTCACAAGAGATGTTCCACTGATGAGGCACCTGTTTGCGAGACAAGACAAATGAAACTAGAATATGTGCTGTAGTGGTTAGTACTTCAATATGTCAATGACTATCTTTAATGCATATACATGAGCAGTGATCAAAAGTAATTATTGACGAAGTCAATGATTTCAAATCAAAGATAAACGACTTATAACACGTCTTCAATAAATACAAATGAGATATGGGCATCCAAGGTGAAAAATTAGATCTTTATTATATCACAATGCTATACATATCAAATCTGCTCATACATTAAATAATGTTCCTGCGTCCCAATATTGTTGCTGCATATGAAGGCGAAGTCAGCATTAATTTATAGGTCAATTTGAAGACAAATGAGTGGAACGTTTTCTTCAATAAGCTTATAGATGCAATTAATAACTCAATGTCTATCAATATAGATGACAAATGTCACAACGTTGCATGTCAAACAAGAGATCTAAAAGGTGTGACGTCACCTATACAATTTCTGTTGTAGGGTTAGCTAGCCAAGAAGTGGACGTTTTAGCTAATTTAACCAATGAAAAGTTATGAAACCTCTATGGCTATGATGAGATGACTAGTCCGCACCTTTCTATCCAAACACAAGTTTAAAATCAGCAAGACATCATCTCATTAGGGTTAGTTCAAGTTGCTAGGGTTAGACGCTAGGTTAGTTAGGGTTTCAATTTAAAAGTAGTTTGAAAGAGAGTTTAAGAATAAGTGTTTCTAGACTAGTGCCTTGGGTTAATGGAGCCAATTGAAGTGAGACTAATGGTTTAGGAAGACTTAAACTTAAGGACAAGAGGGTTAGGGTTTGATGGTGTTGCTATGGCAAGGCCACCAAATCTAAACCCTAAGAAGAGAAGGCTGATTTACGTGTAGCTAAGGCTAGGCCTAAGGATTCTTCTTCTCTCCTTAAGACTTCTTTGGCAAAACGGCTAGCTTACAAGCACAAACCTATGGCTGAAAAGTGTTGTTTAGAAGACAAGGCTTTTCAAAATCCTAGAAGCAAACCCTAGGTGTAAACTAAATTAGGCCTAGGACGCTTTATTTCTTCAATTTGTGCTCAAAGCTAACTCAAGAAAAGAGAAAATCTAGTGTAGTTATGGCTAGGCTAAACCTTCTCAAATCAAATGGCTATAATCTTTTATCATGGGGACATGAAGCCACAACCTACGTGTGTGTTGGCTCTCTAGGGTTTAAAGATTAAGCAAATTATGACAATGCATGCAAGATATTTAATCCACAACCATTCACTCAAGAAGTTTTGAAGAGAAAACACTTACAAATTCATCAAGAAGCATTAATCATTCCCTAGTTGTAAACCTTCCAATGATAAATAGCACCACTTGCCAAAAAATAGTCCTCCAAGAAGTTGCGCCTCACTCCAAAAGAGAAGAAAACCAAGAACAAGAGCTAAAAATGTCACTCTCACAAGAGAGCAAGTTATGTTATGATAAAATGAGGGTAAAACATCCTCTATTTATATGATTCTTATGACCTTTAATTACAACTTGGTCATTAAAAACAGCCGACAAGGCTGACATTACAATATCTTAATTATTTGTCACTTTACATGCTAAAAATGCCAAAATGAGTAGAAAATTGAGGCGTCAGGCCCCTATAGGGGAGACGTTGGCCCTTTCAGGGCATAACCAACATCCCACAAGCTAGACGTTGGCCCCCTTGGGGCTTCTGCAACCTGCTATATGTGCCCAGAAGGCCCAACACACTGCTATTTTCTCCAAAAGGCGTCCAACTAGTCCTGGGTGGCGTCCAATCCATCTAGGTCAACGTCCCATCTGCAAGGGGCTGATCCCCATGGGTCAAATCTCTGCCAAAACATCCTGATGAGGGCGTCCTTCTTCTTCTTGTGCAAGGGCTCGTCACAACTCTGTCCTACCTCTGCCATCCCAACAACCATCTGATGGGCTCTTTAGCCCCATGGAGGTCTGAGCTAATCATCTCCCCATGTGCATCGATCCTCTAGTACCTGTCCACCGGGCATGGTCCTGCACATCAAAGACTACGCCCTCTAGGGGTTCATCAGTCCTATACATCATAGCAATGTAAATCATATCTCATCATTAAATTTATCAAACATATGCATGAAATCCCTAACAAATCTTCTAAGAGCTCAAAGACATTACACAGACCCACTATACAAAGCTAAAGAAACCAACAAGACAACCTATTAGGCTAATACCCACAAGTGATGGAAAATTTCCTCAAAGGGTCATTCAAACCATGTATAATGAGATGATATGGTTTTTAGGGATGTCCAGCTATAGTAATACCAAGGGCTGGTGTCGTCTGTGGGTGCCTTTGTAGGAGGCGAGCTGTACCTGTCATGGATGCATTTTTTCCAAGCCCCTTTTGCCTTATCTTTCTTTATTTGCATTTTAATACAAGCCTTGACGAAGAGGACACTGCCTTGGCTTGGTGGCCAGAGCTGACAGTGTTACCCACTAGTATCTTCGCAGAAATGAGAAGGCTGGCTCGTGATGAGACCCCCTTTCCTTTGGCCATGTAACCAAAGGTCACTGCCCTGGTTTGGTGACTAGATGGTGGAAATTTCATACTGCTAAATACCTATGAACATAATGGGCCGGCTCGTGATGAGACCTCCCATCCTCTTGGTTAGGTCTTGCATTATTTATTTCATTTTTCTTAGGGTCCCTTAGTTTCTTATCGAGAGGATTTTTATTGCCTTCTCGGGGATCCCCTGGGTGAAGCATCTCTAGGTTTTCCTTTTCCTATGGCTTTTATCTTTTACCAGCTGCTTTTACCCCCTGGGCCTTTAGCTCCTTCTTCCCACAAGACAAGATGTACCCTGGATGGTCATCCTAATGGCCAGACTAGGGGAATGGGATGGATGAGTGGGATATAAGATGAAAAAGTGATAAGATGGTGGGAGCAGATGATGGCTCTGCAAACTCCCCTTGGTGGCTAACCAAAACCCATGAATACCAGCTTGCTAGGTTACCCCATCAATCACCCCAACAAGGTCAAGCAGATTAGTGTAAGATCCAAGCAGTCATCCGAAATGAAAGGAACCTAATGCATATATAAGAAGGTTATAATGATCAAATATGACACATACCATGATACCTCAGACCAATTACCTCATGGAGCAAGAGTCCTCTCTGACGCAAGCCCAGGCCAGTAGTGATGGAAGCTGGTATTGCTGACAGGATAAGTCTGGCTGAGAAGAAGAAATATGGGCCCTCCAGGGCCATGCTCAAGTCACTCCTTCTCTCGGTACTCCATGTCTAGGACCATGTGGGCCTTGAGACATGATCTCCTAGTTATCCCTAGATATCGGGGATAACAGAGCCATTAATCATCTCATCATAGAAACAATTTTGGTATTTTTGGCTTAAATATTAATTTATTTTTTCATTCTATGCCAATTCTCCCTTAACTGCATGCACATAGCACTAGCAGTCCCCTGGAGTGCATACCAGGGCACCGAAAACACGGTTAATGCTCCCCTCATCCCTTTGAGGGAGTGTCAACCTAGTTCGGTGCCTCGGGCTTCCTACGACACCTAAGATGAAACAAAAAACTACCTAAAATGAATTTTTAAACCATACAAAATGATTGGAAAGAGTTAAAGACCAACCTGATCTGGACAGAAGTGGAAATGACTGATGGTAGCTTCGATGCCAATAACTTCAAAATCTCTCTCCAAAGTCAAATTTACCACTGCTAGAAGGTTTTAGCACAAATGAAATGGTAAAAACATTTTTTAACCCTATTTCATTGATATAGACTTCATTTTTTCTAACCTGTAGTCTATTTTGGGTTTTAAAATCATTTTTGGAGATATCACTAATACCTTGGAATGTAGTTTTATCATAACTTGTAGGTGTTGAAGTGGTATTGTTTCTTTTAAACTTTGTCACACTAACTATCATGGTCTTATTTCCTTACCACGCTCGAAAAAACATGAGAACATAACCGAGTAGACTTTTATCTCTTTTTAGGACTCATAAGGATACACGAAAAAGGAACCCCCTAGAGTCTCCTTTAATGTCTTTTCAGACTCTCTAAACATGAAAAGATTCCTGAGTGATCTTGCTTCCTTTCACACTCATTTAAAAGGTTTTGAAAGGGAATCTCCCGAGTAGAATTTTATCTCTTTTTCAGACTTCGAAGAATAATATTATGAAAATGGACAACCCTGTTCAAGTTATTTTCAGACTCTCTAAACATGAAAAACCACTGATTTTTCCTTCTCTAGACTCGTTAAAAATTACACATTGAAGGGCCCATATGGGACCGAACCCTTACTTCTTTCAGTTCGTTAAACAAAAGAAGAGGAACTTACTGAAGGTAAGTTATATCGAGCATGCGTTATCCTCCTCGATCTCGTAAAAATAAAAATAGGTACTCGTCTATCTGGATGAGGGAAAAAATTTAAGGAAGTAAGCCAAGCCACTTTTGGGAACATTACAGGTCACTCTTGTAGTCACCCTTGAACACGACACATTTTTTTCACATAAATTTTAACCCGTTGAACCTTTGCACTGAACCAATCCTCTGAGTTACTTTACTCCTCTGGGTCACCCGACGAAATTCACAGTATCCATTGCATCATGTTTCGGTCCATATTGTGTTTCTGTTGTTGTGCCTCAGTGTTCAAGGGAATTATCTACCTCAAGAGTCAACCATAAAAAAATTACGGTTTCATTACTCTTGTTAGTCTATACTCATTTGATTCACCATATTTTTTAGGGTACTAACCCACACATAGGTAGATCAATATATCTAGATGTAATAAAGGTCAATATTAATATGAACTTTCAATAAAATAGAATAAGGATGATGTAAGAAGACATAATAGAAGCTTCTGCTTCTAGAAGGATCTTCCTCTAGATGCTTCTCTTGATAGACATATTTAGTATAAATAAGGGTCGAGGGTATGAAAACCCTAGCTTGGATATTATTGTAACAGAGCGCTGCTCAATTGGAGGTTTCCCCCTCGAAGAGGCCCGTGAACATTGATTTCTGAATCAAAGTGCTATTTATGTTGTTGTTCTTATATCATTTATGTGTTATTATGGAGATTATGCTGGATATATTACTGTTATTCTGCCATTTCTAGCATTTTATTTCTGTTCTACATATTTATTATATCTGGTATCTTGGAAGTGGTATCAGATCATTTTCCTTGGCAGAAATTATGGGAATTTTTTTTCCAGGGTAGAGACGTATTCCGACCTCTTTAAGCCACAGAGATCTATCGTTATGTGCATAAACCCACGGTTGAGGGATTCATACATGCAGGAAATACAAGTGGTTCTTAAGCACACATTTGTTGGCCACCCTTGTAACCCCTGTTGGTACCCCTTCGAGTGGTATCGCATCAGACAACACCTGTGTATAGATCAGACTAGATTTCCTGAAGCCCTCTTTAGATAAACCTATCGACCACTAGACTACTATAGTGTCACTAAGAACAACACTTGAGAAGATACTCTCTAGTACCTGGGTAGTCGGGTAGTACGGCTAAGGGTATGGTCTATCCTTCTTAGTTAGTGCCCTGAGATATTAGGCAGAGTACTATTGTTGGACCCCGCACATATATCAGAGAGCTATAGCACAGGGAAAACCCTTGTATGTAGAACCCTTGAATACCTAACCCTTGGGGGACAGAAACATAAACAAATTAAAACAGACTAGATCTATTGCCGCTCAACTGTGTTCGAGTTGCCAAGTAAATACACATCTCTTTCTGGCTAAGCATTTGGGGATTTCATCACTGCAGTATTCTTCAGACTGGAGTATAACTCTGTAGGTGTAAAAAAAAAAAATCTGGAATTTTTTTCACCATTATTTGAGACCTATTCCATTGGATTCATCTCTACGCCCTTATCAAATTCATCCATATCATTTTTTGGAAAACTTTTTTACTTCGCCCACCCCTTTTCAGTTCACCCATCCTCATGGCCCATACCCGTAGCCAAAACCTGGAAGCTCGCTTCAACACCATGCAATCTAGTTTCCTCAAAACCCAAAAATAAGTGAAACAATTCAGTGATACTATTGCCTCCATCGATTCGTCCATCAATGCTACCATAAATACAACCATGCAGTCCTCAATGGAGGAAGTCAAACAAGAAATGACCACCCAGCTTGAATCTGTCTTTTCATCACTCTGCACCAAACTGAAGATCCCTACAGATGACCATTTCTTTGAATCACCTCTAAAGAATGAAGGAAAAAATTCCTCCCATTCCCATACCTTTCAGTCCCATCACTTTCAATGTGACATACGCCTTCCGTGGGTGGACGTGACGAAATTTGATGGGTCGGACCCCACTAGTTGGGTAACCCAAATGGAACATTATTTCTATTTATACGACATTACATATGACTTGGACAAACTCGGGTATGTTGTTCTCCATCTAGATCAAGAACGTTGGCAATGGTGGAAATGGAGAAAAACTTCCTGTCAAGGGTATATTGCTTGGACCCAATTTGTGACTGAGCTTTATGAACTCTTTGACACGGACACCAACCATTTGGGCTATTTGACAAAGTTGAAACAATCTAGAATAGTAGAAGACTTCATAATTGCCTTTGAGCGCCTGACTTTTCGAACAGAGGGCATGACTGATGCTTTCTTTTGAGAGTGTTTTATCAGTGGCCTCAAGGAGGATATTTGGGCCCATGTCCTCATGGATTGACCCTCGACTTGGGTGGAGGCTACTAAAAGAGCTAAAGAAGCACAACAGGTTGTATCATCTCAAAACCAAAAAACCTCCTTTATCCCTCACCCTAAACTTGTCACTCCCACTACTCCCTCCGCCTCATTAAAAATCCAAAAATTGACCAGGGCTGAAATGGTTGAATGCCAACTCAAAGGCCTTTGTAATAATTGTGATGAAAAATATTTCCCGGGCCACAAGTGTAAGGAACAAAACATTTTTATGGCCATCTCTCAGTATATTTCAGAAGAGGATGTTGAAACTCCCCTTCTGTCTGAGTCACCTGAAATCACTGACATAACCCCTCCCTTAGACCCTCCCGAAGTAGAACCCATCATTTCCCTCAATTCTCTCACTATCTTTTCCGCTCCCCAAACCCTCAAGTTAATTGGTTACATCAAGCATCGGAAGGTCATCATTCTGGTTGATAGTGGAAGCACCCATAATTTTATTCATTGCCGCATTGCCCAAGAAACTCATTGCTACATCCATGCTGTCAACAATTTCAAAATCATGATTGCCAATGGTGGTTCCATGAAATGTGGAGGGCACTGTGAAAATGTGTGTCTCCAAATTGGTGACTACCAACTAAAATTGCATATGTTTTCTATAGACATGGGTGGTTGTGACATTGTGTTGAGTGCAGACTGGCTAAGAACTTTGGGTCCCATTCTCATGGATTTTAAGGCATTAACCATGAAATTCGACAAGGAAGGCCACCAATATAAATTCCAAGGCATCACTGCTGGTTCACCAGAGGTCATTAGTTCCCATCGCATGGAAAAGATGCTCAAAAAATGTCATTCTGGTGTCATTGCCTAACTCCATGCCATTCAAGCAACAAAGACACCCCCAGTTCCTCATGACCTCCAAGCTCTCCTTTCTAAACATCAAATGGTATTTTCCACTCCCCACGGCCTCCCTCCTTCTCGCAGTGTTCATGATCATTCCATTCCCCTTGTACCCGAAAGCCTTCCTCCCAATATCCGTCCATATTGCCACCCCTTTTCACAAAAAAATGAAATTGAGAAAATGGTCCAGGAACTCCTTAATGAAGGCTATGAGCCCTTACTCTTTTCCTGTAGTCATGGTCCTGAAGAAAGAAGGTTCTTGGAGAATGTGTCCTAACTTTCATGCCCTCAACAAACTAACCATTAAAGACAAATTTCCCCATTCCTGTCATTAATGATCTCCTGGATGAATTGAGTGGCGCCCAATTCTTTACTAAACTTGATCTTCACTCGGGCTATCACCAGATACGTATGAAAGAGGAAAACATTCCCAAGATGTCCTTTTGCACTCATGAGGGCCACTATGATTTTTTGGTCATGCCCTTTGGCTTGTGTAATGCCCCCTCCACCTTCCAAAGCCTCATGAATCATGTCTTCCGTCACTTTCTCCGTCATTTTGTCTTATTTTTCTTTGATGATATCCTCATCTATAGAAAAAACTGAACAGACCATCTTACTCATGTGGATCAAGTTCTCCATCCCCTCTCCCAACACCAACTTTTCCTGAAACAGTCTAAATATGCTTTTGGTGCCTCAGAAGTAGAATATTTGGGTCATCTGGTTGGCAAGGATGGCATCAGGGTGGATCCAAAAAAGATTGAAGCTATGCAATATTGGCCACACCCAAATACTCTCAAAATCTTGCATTGATTTCTGGGATTAACAGGGTATTATCGCAAGTTTGTTAAGAACTACAGAAAGATTTCAACACCTCTCAATGCTCTCCTCAAAAATAACTCTTTCACTTGGACTCCAGCCGCTGCTCAAGCTTTTCAAACCTTGAATACGGCCATGTGCACCACTTCGGTTCTGGCCCTTCCTGATTTCACAAAGACCTTTGTGTTGGAATGTGATGCCTCAGGGAAAGGAATAGACGTTGTCCTTATGCAAGAGGGTCGACCTTTGGCCTTCACCAGCAAGAAACTTTTTGAAAGGAATCTGGGCAAACCCATTTATGAAAAGGAAATGTTGGCTATTATGCATGTCGTTGATCTGTGGCACCCTTATCTCTTGGGGAAATGCTTCCAAATCAAGACCAACCATCAAAGCCTCAAGTAATTTTTGGAACAACACATTTCCTCCTAGGAGCAACAAAAATGGCTGACTAAGCTCTTTGGTTATGATTATGAGATCATTTACAATAAGGGAAAAGACAATGTTGTGGCAAATGCACTGTCCCGAAAATATGAAGAAGAAGGATCCCTTTCTTCTCTTTCCTTCATTGTACCCGATTGGCTCCAAGCTATGTACAAGGAATGGCTTCAAGATCCCAAAAGTTCGCATTTGATCCAGCAATTGCAGACCAAGGCTCCGGCTCCCCCAGGGTACTCTTGGCTCTAGGATGAGCTTTGATACAAAGGTCATTTGTATTTAAGTAAACAATCAAAGCTTAAATCCACGGCACTGTCTGAGCTTCATGCTACACCCACAGCGGGGCACTCAGGGTTCACCAAAACATATGACAAAGTCAAATGTTCTTTTTTCTGGGATGGTATGAAACATGACATCTATAATTTTGTCGCTGAATGTGAGGTGTGTCAACACAACAAGGGAGAAACAGTCAAATCTCTGGGAGCACTACAACCGCTTCCGATTCCACCGGCTATTTGGAAGGATATCTCCATGGACTTTATTACCGACTTACCCAAATCAGGGAATAAATCAGTCATAATGGTGGTTGTGGATCACCTTTCCAAGTATTCTCATTTCTTCACTCTTCAACATCCATTTATGGCATCCACGGTGGCTCAACTTTTCATGGACCAGGTCTTCAAGCTTCATGGCATGCCGCATTCTATTGTTTCTGATTGTGACCCAACTTTCACAAGCAATTTTTGGCAAGAACTGTTTAAGCTCCAAGGCACCCAATTGCATCTCAGCACAGCTTATCATCCCTATACTGATGGTCAAACAGAAGTTGTCAACAAGTGTTTGGAAACATATCTGAGGTGTTTTTCCTCTGAAAAACAACATCAGTGGGCTCAATGGTTACCCCTCTCCGAATGGTGGTACAATACTTCCTACCATACAACTACTCACATGACTCCTTTTGAAGCGGTATATGGACAGAATCCACCTTCAGTTCTCTCATACCAACCGGGTACCTCGAAGGTCCAGGCAGTTGACCAAACACTTACAGTTTGAGAGGATATTCTTCGTACCCTTAAAGAGAACTTGGTCATGACACAAAATTGCATGAAGCAAAAAGCAGATCAAGGTCACTCTGAACGTCAATTTGTGGAAGGGGATCAGGTGTTTTTACACAGTTCTCAAGCATGTGGGAAAAGTTGCATATTAGTTAGCTTTGCCCAATTAGTCGAAGCTACATCTAGTTTTTCATGTTTCATGCTTAAAGAAGGTGATTGGAACTAGGTGCCGATTCAAACCAACCTTCCCGAGTTAGCTGAAGAAGGATCCATTTGGCTACAGCCAGAAGAAGTTTTGGACTAGCGTGAGTGTTGCCCGCATCAAAGAAACATCAAGGAAGTGCTAGTCCAGTGGAAAGATACGAATCCTGCAGATGCCACTTGGGCACCAACTACCATTCTGCAGCAGTTTCCACATCTCAAGCCTTGAGGACAAGGTTTTTTTTAAGGGGGTGGACATGTTAGGGTCCTAACCCTCACATAGGTAGATCAATATATTTAGATGTAATAAAGTTCATTATTAATAATACCTTTCAATAAAATAGAATAAGGCAGATGTAAGAAGACCTAATAGAAGCTTCTGCTTCTAGAAGGATCTTCCTCTATATGCTTCTCTTGATAGACATATTTAGTATAAATAAGGGTCGGGGGTATGAAAACCCTATCTTGGAGATTATTGTAACAGAGCACTGCTCAATTGGAGGTTTCCCCCTCGAAGAGGCCTGTGAACATTTCTTTTTGAATCAAAGTGCTATTTCTGTTGTTGTTCTTATACCATTTATGTGTTATTGTGGAGATTATGCTGGATATATTACTGTTATTCTCCCGTTTCTAGCATTTTATTTATGTTCTTCATATTTATTATATATGGTATCTTGCAATATTACACCTCTATGTCAGTTTCATTTCATTGATGGAGGATACATCAAGGCCTTCCTTCGACAAGTCTTTTCTTGTTGACTTCAACACATTATCCAGGATTTAGACTTAGAAACAAATTAGTACCTTGGGACCTGCATGCCTCAATGGCAGGCCTCCTCACTTTCTACGATAGGTTTACATCATTGACCTCTGATCGGATGATTCCATGAATGTTCAACTTCAACTCATTTATTCACATTCGATGGATTGTACTAGGGCACCTTGGGAAACATTGACATAATGGTGATTTCCCTCGCACTTGTTAACCATTTTCTCAATGACTGGTAATCAAGTGGCTTCTACCATGCTCAACATCAAAACATCCATTCACATGGTTATATTCATACCACATCGGGATTGGTAAGAAGACCCTGGGTTGAGTGTTCACTCTGGTATCTACTTTACCTAGGTTGCGAAAGGAGATCATTTGAGCACATTGATATATATATTGTTACATAGATCCACTTTGTATTGGTTCGTGGCTCTGTTTTGTCATCTCATAGATCCACTGTGTAATCCTCTTGGCTATAATGAGTTCATGTCATGGAAGTATAGATCCACATTGTATCGTTGGTGGCTATACCCTTAAGTCAGTATGATTATGGATCCACAGTGTATTTGATGGCGGCCATACCTTGAAACATACTTTATCACTCAACCATAGGTATGCCTGCTTGATGGTTATTTGCAGCTTCTACCAGGTTCTTCGACTCCATACCCTTTCTTTAATAGTCTACAAAGTACTTCAGTCATCATTTTCTATCTTCTAACCTCACACTTTAGGGGGGAATCTCTTACATGTCAAAATTACTCACTTCGATGATGTCTCATTATCATTATCGTAAGTGTCACAAGTGTCGCACTTTTGTCGCAAGTATCACAAGTGTCAAAAAATCATATTGTTGTCTCACCTGTGTCGCATTGTGGATGACATCATAAGAACACTTGAGATATCCTCTAAGATTCATCAGAATATGAAAATATATCTTTTGGAAAAAAGTACAAACTTTTACCTTGAGAAATTACCATCATTAAGCTATTTTTGGAGATCAACGCTCCCCTACCAACTTGTAAGGAGTGCTAGCTCTCATTTCCCTCTTAGCAGGGAGCGCTGCAATGCTCTATGGCCCACTTTTAGGGAGTGCCAATCTATTGAGCAAATCATGGGGATGAATCCCCCTTATTTCTAAAGACAACTTAGAAATATTTGAGTCAGTTTGGCTCGAATCCAAGTCCAAGGCTGGATCTAAGGGGAGCTCCACAATTGATGGAGTAATATCCTCAATTTATCCCAAGAATATCTAAATTGGTTGAGCCTCTCAAAGCCTATATAAGGAGGCATTATCATGGTGAAAGAGAGAGAATAATCAGTGAAAAGTATTGTCATTTTGATTGTGGATCATTTGAGAAAGGGGTTGGACAAGGAGATCTTGGTGAGGCTGCTACATCTACATCTACACTTCCTAGGCACCTTATTTTTTTTCTCATTAATACATGTTATTGGACTGTTTCCTTCAATATTGTGTACATTTGCGTGATCTTGTATTTTGGATAAATCTAGCCTTAAACTAATCATGGTAGAGTAAAAAGTATGCTTTGTCTTCATTTTTTATTGGTTTGCAGGACTCATTAAAGGACTTGGAGATCAATCTCAACTTGGACTGGGTGAGGAAAAACTTCTTAAAAAGGTACTCATGATTTCTTCCTCTTCTTTATTAACTAGTTTATATATGTTTAAAGGAAATTCGGTGTTCAAAGTTAGCACTCTTCTGTCTTGGTCATAAGGGTCTAAGATCAAAGAGGGAATTCACCTATCCGCAGGGGAATTTTCCTAGAACAATCATAAATAAAAGTAACATAATAATGAGAGACACCAAGAGATGATACATGAGATGGTTGTTATTGGACTAATTGATAAGTGTGGACACAAATAGATCTCCCTAAATTCTACAAGAAACTAGAAAAAAACAAGACAGAATACACACTTCACCTTAAACTTCATTGTCATATAAATTAATTTAGAGAGATACAAGTGACATACCTTTTAAATGATGCTTGATCTTCGCTAATGTCATCCTTGTATCTCCTTCTTTGATTTTGTGAGATGGTGAACCTATTTTAAGAAGCACAAACCAACAAAGAGAGAGAGAAAAAAGATATATATATATATTCCAATGAATTTTATGTATAAGATCAAGGAGCTATACAATAAAAGTTAAAGCACTTTTATAGGGAAGAAATGTATTATTGTATTATATTAAATGGAAAGTGGAGAATACAACCCATGTCTTGATGTTGCAAGGTCCCCTTTCAGTGAATCTTTTCTTGAACACACACACCTTTGCTCCAATGCCTTGGATGAAGAAGATCAACAATCTAACCTAGAGAACTAAGGAAAAGCTCTCAAGAATAATCTATAGTAGAAATCTTCATGCAAACCTTATCCTTTTCCATGAGATACTCCTCTTTATATAGCGTGAAACATAGATGGATGAGGAGATTAGGATGATCCCACTAAATCAGAGAAGAGAGTAAGATCCAAACTGATCGGAGGCCACCTTATCTTCTAGAAGATTCCCTTCTAGAACATTCATGAATTTTGACATTTCCTTTGCTTAAGCATTGTTGCACCCTATGCACAAGCATCATGTGACGACATTGTAGTACATTTTTAGTGTAGAGTGTAACGATCAGGAATCGCTGCACCCCATGCATACAACATTATGTGATGACCTTCCTTTTTATATATTTTGAAAGAGGAAAAGAAAACCAATTTTCTCATGGAGAAAGTCTCTTTCAATATTTTCAGGGAACATGATCACATGTTTCCAGTTGATCACTGAGGCAACCAAAATAATGTGTAACATAATTCCCCCCAAAGTATGAAGATGGAACTTGTGACAACTAAAATACTTTGTATTATGTGTGTGTCAAATACAAGGAGTGCATCAATCGAGAACCTGCAAAAAATAAAGCATCTGCATAATAATATACCATCTTCTGAGGTAGGAATTCCCATGCTCAGACTAGAAGTGAATCTAATCATAAGTTTCAAGTGAGTCATGGCCACTAAGAATACACCATGGATCCATGTCATCATGATTCAACATAGCCACTAGGAAGACACTGTGGATATATTCTCTAAAAGAATTCAAATTCAGACATTGCCATGAGACATACACAGTGGATCTATTTATCAGTACAAACTTATGAATACTCCGTTGTAACCTAGACCAAGATGATGAGATCCCAGGTCTTCATTTCCATCATCTCTAAGTACGAATCTAGCCATGGGATTATAGGTGTTGAAGTCAAACATGGTAGAAACCACTTTATTATCGGTCATTACTGAAAACCGTTAACAGGTGCGAGGGAAATCGCCATTGATGTCAATGACTCCCAAGGTACCCTAGTACAATCCAACAAATGTGAATAAATGAGTTGAAGTCGAACATTCGATGGAATCTTCCAATCAAGGGTCAATGATGTGAACCCACTGTTGAAAGTGAAGAAGCCTTCCATTGAGGCATGCAGGCTCTAAGGTACTAAATGATTTCTAAATATTGTTCATGGATAATGAGTTGAAGTCGACAGGAAAAGACTCGTTATAGTTATAGGAGGGCCTTGATGTATCCCCCATCAATGACACAAAATATGTAACATATTTGAAGTTTATCAGAGTATGAAGTGATTCGGAACTGAATCAGGGAAGGATGACATGGTAGAAAATTTATAACTGTAGATGGTCGTCTTGATAGAAGGCTTGTTTAGGTTAGACTTCTCTTGAACATATGGATGACAAGACAATTGTCTTGGAAGCATTGACTCAAGGAGGAACCAACATATGAACTTGTGGATGGTCAAACAAGAGACAAATGGATTTCCCAACCAGGATACAATGATGAAAGGGGGGTGTCATGTTCAAGAGAGACTATTACTGCCACTAACACAAATACAGAGACACATTTCTTTCCAAATTTTCCCCCACCATTTCTAGTGAGTACCTCATTATTTTTACACAAGCTTGAGGAGGATAACATATGCTTGTCAATGTAAGCTCATCCTTTGGACAAGTCCCTCAGAGTATGTTTACTGAACCCTAAGAAGGAGAGGTTCAATCCCATATGGGTCTTTTGATGCTTGTTTAATGATTCCAAAGAAAGAAAATTCAAGGGTTTTTCATTTTTAGAGAGTCTGAAAAAGAATTAAAGAGAACTCCATCATGTCCTTTTTCGTAAGTTAGTCTAGCGAGACCGAAAAAGAGATAACCTACCACTCATCATACGTTTTCTTCAAATACTTTTACGATAATTAAAAGAACCAGGTCACTCCACCATATTTTCATGTTTAGGGAGCTTGAAAAGAGCTTAAACGATACTCCATAAGTTTCATTTTTCGTTTTACCAATACGAGTTTTAAAAAATGACAAAAGACTACTCGATTACATTCTCATGGTTTCACGAGCATGAGAAATAATTAAGACTCTGCTTGGAGTTTTTCCTAAAAAACCCTAAAAGGTGTACATAAGAAAAATATGCAAAAAATAATCAAAAAGGGGTGGACCCTTGTTCAAATGTCTCATCCCTAGACCTTTTAATCTGCAAAATTCAACACTTTTCCAAGTTGATTAGACTTTAAGTCATGGATAAATATAAAAATAATATAATTTTGCAAAATAGTGGTAAAAAGCAATAAAATAGGCCCAAAACACCATTTTACCATTTCATATGCAAATTTACCCAAATAGTGATCGAAAACCCTTTTTCTCCTCGAATTTCAACTATCGATTGTAGAGTGTGTGGTGATCATTTTGTGAACTATATCTGTCAAACAAGTAATCTTCTTCTTCTTCATCTTTTCATGGTTTCAAAATTTGTTTTCATTTGTCAAATTTGGATGTTGGGTCAATTTTTTTGGGGCTACCTGCGTGTTGAGATCGCCGCAGGTCCACTATATCATGAACTGCAACGATCTTGCATAATCACAGGAGACCCCATAGTTAGGGTGTGATGACATCGCTCTGCATGCTAGTGCAACCCTACGATGACCGCAACCAAAAATGTAAAAAGATAAACTTAACTAGAAAAAACCCCTAGGAATGAATTTTTATGTTTCTAATATTCTTTTAATTTTCCTTGGAAGGATTTCCTTGGTCAAGATGCTCGAGTGGCATGAATGAGAGCATGAGGAAGAGGATTATTTTTCTAGGAATTACCCGGGGATAGTTATGGATCTAAGGTAATGTGGATTACTTAAGTTTTTCAGGATCCAGGTCATGAGAACCCAGTTGAGGATGCTAGAGTGTTTGGTTCACATGTGGGATGTGAACGAATAGGAATTTCATGTGGGTGTTCATACACTCACAATAGATATAGAGGATATATGTTTTCTGATAGGGTTGTCTCAACATGGTTCACAGGTATCACTCATAGGCATCAGGGGTGGGAGTGAACCTATGGATTAATTTGTTTGCCACCATTGTGTTCGAGGTACCAAAAAAAATAGTGGCAAGGTAGCCATCAGAGATGTTTGGGATTTACTGTTGTGGACCATACTTTACATCATTACTTGCACGGTAGGGAGTGAAACTCCCCATATGGATTCAAAAATCCATTTTTAGTATGCGATAGAGTGCATGGAACTTAGATTCTTCAACTGGTGTGAGGGTGTCCTGAAAAACGTGAAAAAAAAACACACAAAGTGCCGAATTGGTCATTTGAAACAATTTGGATACAGGTCCATTTTGGTTTTCTTCATTCTGGAGAGATTTCATGTCCTACGTCTGCAGGTGGAGTGGGGTATACACGCTTCACAGGATCCACAGATGAAGAGGTGGGTGGATCTAATGGCTCGGCATGGTGGTGTTCCCATCGTCAAGTATGAAGATGTTTTATTCCAATGGCTAAGGAAACAACTTCTCATGGTGGAAGAATATGCATATGCCGAGACAAATTTTTGTGGGGATCCAGATCTATCTCTTCCTAATGTATCCCAGTGGGGGACATAGGTAAGAAGGAAATTTTTGTTTATGTAATTTTTTTGATATTTTAATTATATAAAATGTTTTTTGTGTTATTTATCCAATGAATAATCAAGTTCTCTCAATAATGCATATGTGGGGCCTTATCTCCCTCCAGGATCATCTCCCATATAGAGGCGAGGAGAGAGAGGTGTTGTAGTAGGGGTGGCTACCGCAATTCTCATGGCTATTGAACAGAACCTAGAGGGACTAACCTTGAATGTTTCAGATGCCACGGTGGATTAACTTCCTAGGCACTATCAATGACACACAGTGGGTGTATCTAAATCTATCGGTCAAATGCTTCGTAAAGTAGCATGGGAAGTCGCTTGTTACAATGAGCATCATCCTTTTTTCTTTTTTTACATGAAGCCATGAGCTTCATATTTTGATATTTTGGTCTATGGACAAACACTTTTTTGTAACTATAATCGTTATAAATATAAAGTTCTTACAAGCTTACTTGTTTTTGTAAAGAGAGTGATTGGGTTTATAAATGTCTCAAATGTCTTTATAACACATAATTAGTGAATGCATATGTCAATGTATTTATATATCTAGGAATGTGTTGATATTCAATGTAATCAAAATGTCTTTCCAAGAGGCAAATTTGTAAATATACCCATAACAAAGTAGGACTTCGGATGGAATAATTGTTACTCAATTGTAGTACTACTAACTTTGAATCAAGTTGTACAATAATATGATGAATGCCTAGTGAAATGGCGTCAGTTAACAACTCGATAACTACACTATGTTCTGTGATATTATTAGTTGCACGACCAAGGAAAACACTATGTAGACTGATCAACTCATCCTTAGGTGCATAGATTGCCCAAGCAGCAGATGCCAAGTTTTGAGTACTGCGATTAGTACCATCAGTGAAGCCAATATAGGGTAGTGAAGACACCGACATATGGAAACCAAGCACAATGCAAGGTAAGCAACTAAAAGGTGGAACCAAAAATGAAAAAGAACACAAGAGTATGATACACTAAAAATACACATCACTCATGAAAAAATGATTTAAGCATAGTACTTCTTCAATTAAATCCCATTTCTGGGTTCACTCAAAGGAATTCCATTAAATATACCATCTCATAATCCCCTTTCACCAACACTTATTTCACAATATAAGGACCCTGCCACATGGGCTCGAATTACCGACCCCTAGTAAGTCACGATCTTGTTTGTAAATGAGAACTAAATAACCCTCATAAAATACACGTGGTTTGACATGCTTGTCATATTTATATTTGACATGATTTTTCTAAGTTTAAATGACTAAGGAAGCATCATGGTGGGTCTCTTCTAATTGCATCAAATACAAGAGACGTTCCTTTTCATCTAAGGTGTTAGGGAGAAGTTTGACAACTAGTTTCAAAGATGGGATTTCACAGTCAATCAACATAATTGCTTCAATACCATATACTAATTGGAAAGTTGTGAACCCCATGGCGGACTTAATGGATGTCTGATAGGCCCACAATGATGAGAAAAACATTGTGTGCCAACTTGAGTTGTGAATTCCTACCATCCTTCGAAGAATAGTAGTGAGGAGTTTGTTGATTTCTTCGACCTGGCCATTGTCCTGTGGATAATAAGGGGTTAAGATTTCATGTTGAATACTTAACTTCTCGGTAAGTTTAGACATCATGAAAATGTGAAAATGACTACCATGGTCAGTGATGATGGCTTGAGGGACACCAAATCTAGTAATGATATGATTGACTATGAATAATGCTACAGTTTTCCCAGTATTATCAAATGTAGACATCGCCTCGATCCACTTAGTGAAATAATCCATAGCTATGATGATGTATCCATGCCCCTCGGTCGAGTGAGGGTTACATGTCATGAAGTCAATTCCCCATTTAGCGAATGGACCAATGGAAACTACAGGGTGTAAGGGAGCAGGATGAGATCAGATCTTATTGTTGTAGGTTTAACAAGAAAAAACATTATGGATGCCAGTGATGTAATCCTTAAACAATGAAGGCCAGAAATAACTAGCTCGTAAGATATTTTGGGTAGTGGCATACCCAGACATATGATCACCACATGCTCTAGAATGATAGTCATTCAAATATTTCTCAACTTCATCATAAGTGAGACATTGTCGAAATATGGAATCAATACCACAACGGTAAAGCGTGTCACCAAGGATAATGTATTGACAGGCTTGATACTGAATTTGACAACAATATGTACTAGAAATATCATGCCAAAAAGTTTGGGTTTGGAGATTCATTAGAACTGATCAAAAAGAGAGATTCATCAGGTAAGAAATATTTTGCCACAACTTTTTTTTAGTAGAGGGAAGGTCACATATCAATTTGGAAAAAAACAAATACTTCTTTGACTTGGCATGCTCAAAATCCAAATAAAACTCTTGGAGAATAACTATTCATTTAGAGCATTTTCCCCCCAACAATTGTTAAGTAAGAAAGTGTTGCATGGGGTTGCAATAAAAAATGATTGTGGTTCTGTGTAATAAGATGTAGTGATGAAAACATTGAACAACATGAACAACTACCAAGACCAGTTTCTCCACATGTAAATAATTTATTTTGGTCTTCGTGAGATTTTGACTCAAATAGTAGATAACATGTTCATCATGTGAATCATCCTCTTGGAATAGAACCATAGCAATGGTAGAGTCCGAAGAAGCTATGTATAGGAAATAATCTCGACTATAATCGGGTGGAAAAAATAGTGGTGTATAGGTTAAGGTGAGTTTCAAAGCTTCAAAATATTTGTTGGCAGTGTCGTCCCATACAAAATCATAACCTTTATTAAGAAGACAAGCAAATACTTTCATTAATTCAGCGTAGTTGGGAATGAATCGACGTAAAAAGTTTTCCTTCCCTTGCAAACTTTGGAGTTGGCGTAGTGTGGAAGGAGGAGGTAAATTGAGGATAGCCTCAACCTTCAAGGGGTCTACTCTAATCCTATGTATAGACATGATAAAAACAAGAATTCATTTAGACTCCACACAAAAAAAGTTTGTGTGGATTTAATCATATGTGATAATAATGACAGAGTAAGAAAATAGCCCATAGATGTGTCGGGTGATCTTGACGACGCATAGAATGTGTCGGTAGATCATCTAGATAGGGTTATACAATGTTCTTAAGGTCTTGAAAATCATAAGACATAGCACACGAAAATGCTGCACCAACAGTTTTTATACCAAAAGGTAGTTTCCAGTATGTGAAGGTTCCCCAAGGACAAACAAAAGCAGTCTTATGTTGATCTGTAGGAAAAATATTGATTTGATTATAGCCGAAGAAACCGTCCATCAAGGAGAATATTTCACTCCCAGCACAGTCATCAACAATCTAGTCAATGAAAGGGGTTGGATAATTGTCTTTGGGAAAAGATTTGTTTATATCCCTATAATCTAGACAAACATGGATCATGCCTTGTTTGTTTTTAACAAGAACAAGATTGGACACCCAATAAGTCAAAGCCACAGGATAAACAAAATCAGCTTCAAGAATTTTCTCAACTTCAAGATTAATAATAGTATCTTTACGTGGGTGTACTAGGTGAAGTCTCTTCCGAATGGGTTTAGTGTCTGGGTAAGTCTTAAACTCATGCACAACTGTATCAGGATCAATACAAGGCATTTCTTCATAACTCCAGGCAAACACGTGACAAAATTCTTGGAAAAGAGATTTGTAAGTATGAACCTCATTAGCAGAACATGAGGCACCGATGTGAACATTTTCCACAACTCTGAATTTAATCTAGATATCAAGAGGGATGGTAGGCGAAATATTACCCAAGATACCTTCATACAAACCATCATGTGTTGATTCAGGAATAGAGGAAATAATAACAATGATAGACAGAGTCGAAATCCATTGATAACTCTTTATGGTCTCAGGTTCCAGGAAGAGAATAGAACGATGTTGCCCATCGTCCCATGGAGTAACTTCCATAGAAATAATTGTCATGATCATCTCATCAGTGGGAAATATCACATGAAATAGATCGAGAGACATATCACAGAGACAAGGAGGAGAAGGAGTCACCAATTGAATATATTGATAATCCTATTCTACCGGACTCAAAGTCATTCGGTCGCCATAACAAAGACAATCACCAGAGTTGGGTATTATCCATGGGTCATAAGACTCAAGGGTTTCACCAACAAATGTTGATATCATGTTAATCGAGGCGACAAAAGGCGGAGGAATATCGAGTGGTGGAAGAGGAAATGTACCCATTAACGTTGAATCTTTTAAAAGACCCATGTCGACATTCTCATAATTGAGAGGTTTTTTTGAAATGAAAGGTACGTTACTAGTACATGAATCAAAATTAAATAAGGCCAGTTGATCGACAATAATGACTTTTCCTTGGTGTGGGAAACATAACACACAAAAAAGAGTAGAAACAACTACATCCATGGAATCAATCTAGCTACTACCAAGTAGAAGGTTGTAATCAAGAGGTGCATCAAAGACCTCAACCTCTACATTAACCACTTTACCTTCTAACATAATAGATAACAAAGGAAGAACACCATAAGGTTTAAACCCTGTACCATTAAAAGACTTGAGAGTATTATGTGGCTTGGTAAGAGAAGGAGAGAAAATGGCTTTCCAACAAGTGACGGACATGACGCAAGTCGAGTCTCCTTCATCAATAATAGTTAGACAAATATTCTTCCACAACAACTTGTATCTGAAATGCTAATTGAGGAGGAACCCTTGGAATATGATCTTCCAAGTCAAAGATTATCAAATTGGTATCGGTAGGATCAATTCCACCAATAGCCTTTAAGAACGCCTTTCGTTGAGTAGGACAAATTTGAAGGACTTCGAGAGATGACATCACGAAGGGTGCTTGCGCAAGGTATTCCATAATACTGTAGTTTTGGGCAACACGTGCATGAGGATTAAATGACGACTTTCAAACAATGCCCTTGGGATAATGATGATGATGACGTCTCCTATGCCTATCCGTAGGATCGATTTCTCGGTTCCCTAAGATGAAGTGGCTCTTTTGATTCTTGCCGGAATCTCTGCTAAAACATGATCCACAGGTCCTACCCTTTTCCCTGTCATGGCCCTCTGCACTTAGCCGTGAACTTCCCCGCTTAAATTCGGGTTTCGGGGTTTCAGACCTCGCAGTGTCAAGAGTTCTTGCTCCTTCGAACTCCCGACCTCTGAATTATCGATGTGCTCTTCTTTACGCGCTAGCCCTCCTGGCTATGCCCTAGTCCATATGACCAGAACTCATAAGACCACATCCCTACATTCATTTTGGGGTTTCAGACCTTGCGGTTCCAAAGTTCTTGGACACTTTGTCCATGGGATCCCCGATCCTCTGATCCCCGATATGCTCCCTCTTGGCCTTATCCCTTCCTGGCTATACTATGGACCTATGTGACCACCTCTCTCATATGACCGCAGCCATACTCCTTATTGAGGTTTCAGACATTGCAATGCCAAATTGCATAAACCCCGTGTCCACGGGATTCTCGATATCCCGATCCGCGACTTCCCGACGTGGCTCTCCTATCCGCCCTTTGCCTGATCAATGGCTATGATTGCCTATGAAACTAATGGCTCCAGATCTCCCTTGGGACTTCATGGTTTCAAATGCCCAGATGCATTTTCTCTTGGGAATGTCAATCCCTCAAGTCCCAATTCTCTGATGCGATGACAACTAGCCCACAATGGCATTGTCCTATCCTTGTCGGAGTTTTGGACTTCACGATATCGAAGTGTAAGGACTTCTTGTCTGTGGGATTCATGATATTTGATTCCCGATACGCAGATAAACAACCTCCTTTTGGGATTTCCCCTGATGGCTCTTGATCGCTGCCATGCGTCCCAAGAATGGATAGTCCAGATTGCCTCTCGTGTTTTCGAGACTCCTGATGTCCCGACTCTTTTGACCTTGAGAACTCTGATTTCCCTAGCATCGATATCCCGATGTCTAGTGCCTAGATATCCGAAATGAATGATCGTGTGACACATGTCCTCTCTCAGACGGACGGCCCAGATTCATGTCAGGGTTTTTAGGGTGGACTTACTCGATCATCTATCCACGAAGGTAAACCTCGTGCAGCTCCTGTCCAATCTGACGGCTGACGGGTAATTTTCTCCAGATCTAACGGCTCAGATCATCTCTTCCTCTGTGTGCTCCCTGGTTCTCCTCCAGACGTAGAAACTAACGGTCCAGATCTCCTCCTCTAGCCTATCTGAAGGCTGTTGTGCTCTCTCTTGAGCTTGTGCACTTTCTTCTTGTGCTTGGAAGAATTTCAACTTCTCAAAGGCCTCAACCTTTCTTTGTTTGCTCCTGCGAGCTCTACGAATTCGAGTCCTCGCCTGCGTTCTCAATAACATTGTTCCTCCTAAGATTTGGGTAATCTAGATCCGTCAAAGGGTGTTGTAGCTTCTGCACTCCTTACAGTTGTGACTCTGTGCGTGAAAGCACTCGCCCTCTTGAACTTATCCTTTTTCCAAACCCTCAAAGGGTTCTTCAACTCCTACTATATGCGGAATGTTCATGCATGCACGAAGATGTTATCTCTCTTGAGATTTCCTGTAGCTTCGACCTCCATAGAAAACTTGGTTTTTCTTCTCTTTCTCCCACAGATGGAGAATTCAATGCCCTCTTGGCTATCTCTCTGCTCAAGCAACCTCTTGCTGAGCCTTCTAGGGTGTTCAGGAACCCAGTGGAGATCCTTCAGTTGTTTCTCCCTTCACAATACATAACTCAAAGAGTTATCTTCTCTTATCTGTGCCTGAATGCACACCTACTCAATTCCCACCTGGCAGAGTATTTTCTTCCAGAACTTCCAGCAGTTATGTCCTCCTATTCCATGCCTTATGCACCCACTCAGTGCCCACCTGGCAGAGCTCTCAAAATCCTCAGTGATTCTGGCTTCTGTCTGAACTCACAACAGAGTTCCTCCAACTGCACCTTGTGCCTATGCTCAATGCCCACTTGGCAGAGCTTTACAGAACTCACAACAAAGTTCTGTCTGCAACTGTGTCTCTCATACACAACCTTTCCTCCTAAGGTGTTCAACAACCTCAAAGGTCTTCTTCTTGAGTTGATGATTTCAACTTCTTGTGCCGTAGCACATCTCTGTCTGAAGCCATAGTGTTCAAAAGTGCATCCTGTGCACTGGTATTCAGAGTCCGCAATACTCTTTCACGTCCTCATGGCATGAAACCTCAAAGACCTTCACCTGAAATCAAAACACACTCCTGCAAATGCCTAGCATACATCTACAGCATGAATTCACAACATAAGATAGAACACACCAAGACATCCACATAATACAGAAATGCATGCAGGAAAAACTGCTCCTGTTTATATTAATAAAATGCCTCTTTACAAAGGTGTTCCTGAGCACTCTCTGGCTCTCCTCTCCTATCTTTTTGCTATTACAAAATGAGATCCTAAATCTCTTTTACCTGAGGGGGATCTTTGAGTGCTTCCCTCCAGATCTCACCTACCCTATTCAATTACATTGAATGGGCTGTCTAGTTCGCTATCCGAACTAGATCCCAGTCTTAGAAATCATTAAAGGCCTATCTTATCTACAGCCTACGCAAAGGCACGAATTCATAGCTCACCAGCTTACAACCTTAAATTACATTCAATTCAGGTTTTAAATGAGGCTACGCCTCCCTTTCATCTTTGAATGCACACGTTCGACACGGCTGGCTGGTTGGCTGGCTTACGTGGAGAGATGCTCCTGCATCATACTCATCAGCTGCAAAAATCATGAGCTCCTTCTCATGAGCTTCCCCTCTAAGATGTGGGAATCCTCCTGGATCCCAAACAAATATCTGGAGCTATTCACCTGCTCCATTCCGCTACTGTTGCTACTTTTGCACTGCTGCTACTGCTTCTTCTCTTCTACTCAGCTTCTCCTTGCTGGTAGTCTCTGCTGACCGGATCATTATCTCCCTGATCATCTTGACCACTTCATCCAGCTGCTCCAGTGACTGGCTCTGCTCATGCAATCTTCTTAGCTGCAAAAATTTTCGGCTGATGGGTAGATCATCATGATCTCCCATGCCTTCTTCATCTGCTTCCAACTTTACCTATTGGATGTGCACGCTTTGCACTTTCACCCTCTCTTTCAGGACTTCAATCTGTTCCCACAGATCAGCAAAGCAAATGTTGTCTGTTTCTTCTTCTTCTGCTGCTGCAAACTCCCATGTTGTAGTGTTCTCAGCTTCCTGGCTGAAAATACTGAGCCATTCCTCAGAATGCTTGTCATCCTCTTCTGCTTCTTCTGCTGTTAGCTTCAACACTACAGCCTCTTCATCTCCCTAGATGAATTCATTGATCCATTCCTCCGAATGCTCATTATCCTCTGCTTGGGCAACTTCCAAAGTCTGCTCCCATTTATCTTTCCTGACAGTCATAGCCGACTGTCCTCCTGCCATTGCTGCATCACCTACAACACAAATTTCCACCTCCTCTTGGGAAAATGGTAGGAACATCCAAATTCCACCAATCATTAGAAGATTTCTCATATCTTCCTCCTTTGTCATCTGCACCTGTTGATCCAAACTCATCTCCGAGTTCACCTGCTCTATCATCTCCTACGGCTGATTCCAACTCATCTGCTCATCCCCACGCACTTGGCAATATGGGATGCTTCCACTGCTCCCCTGGCAGATTATGAGATCAACGGATCCCATCTTCATCAGCACTCCTTGCTGAATTGAACTCATCTCAGAGTCCTTGAGACATTCAGACAGTCTCAAATGTCCATCTCTGCCCACTTGGAAATCTAAGACATTTCCACTGCCCTCCTGGCAGTCTTTGAGATCCTACAGTGACCTCATATCATCACCTAGCTAGAAATGTAAAGTTACTTAGTTGTCCTAATGACAGTCTATGAGATCCCACAGTGATCTCAACTCTGTTCCCTTGCCCACCTGGCAATATGGAAACCTTCCGCTACCCTCCTGGCAGTCTGTGAGATCCTCAGATGATCCCAATTCATCCTCAAAATCATTAATACCTCTCCCAGTCTCCAGCTCACATATCTGAACCTCTTCCTCTGCTGGTCCATTGAGGTTTTTCACATACCTCAACCACCCTTTTAATAGCCTACGTTGTTTTCTGACCATCGGCTCCTTGACTAGCCATTTTTCTTTTGGTTTCTTCATGGGCCATTCGTATACCCATCTCGGCTTCTTATCCTACCACATCTTCAACTCGAGCTTCTCCATTTCTCTTTTTATATCAGCGATCTCTTCATCTATGTCCTTTTGGCTCCATAGCTCTTTCCTTCCAGCATATCTATGGCCTTCAGTAGCCCTGTTGCTGTCTCCATTCACCTTCCTGGAAAATCTGTTGCTGTCACTCTGCATTAAGAGTGTTTCCAGCCTCATCCTGTAGTCACTCTTGACTGTCTTCGGGATTGTTTCCTAACCTGCAAACAAACTCTTACAGAGTCTCAGTACTCTGTCTTCTTCCTGCTCCTCTCTGTATGCAATATAAAAATAGAATGTAGGGCTCTGATACCACTTGATGCATATCAGAGTGCTATGGTTCCTCTTTCTCCTTTTGCCTGAAATATACAGACAAATATCAAGATCTGATACCACTTGATGACGATGACGTCTCCTACACCTATCTGCAGGATCGATTTCTCAGTTCCCTAAGCCGAAGTGGCTCTTTTGATTCCTGCCGAAATCTCTGCTAAAACCTGATCCACAGGTCCTGCCCTTTTCCCTGTCACAGCCCTTTGCACTTAACCATGAACTTCCCCACTTAAATTCGGGTTTCGGGGTTTTGGACCTCACGGTGTCAAGAGTTCTTGCTCCTTCGAACTCCCAACCTCCGAATTACTGATGCACTCTTCTTTACGCACTAGCCCCTCCTGGCTATGCCCTAGCCCATATGACTAGAACTCATAAGACCGCAGCCCTACGTTCTTTTTGGGGTTTTGGACCTCACGGTTCCAAAGTGCTTGGACACTTTGTCCACAGGATCCCCGATCCTCCGATCCCCGATATGCTCCCTCTTGGACTTAACCCTTCCTAGCTATACTATGGCCCTATGTGACCGCCTCTCACATATGACCACAACCATACTCCTTATTGGGGTTTCGGACATCGCAATGCCAAATTGCATAAACCCCGTGTCCACGAGATTCTCGATATCCCGATCCGTGACTTCCCAACATGGCTTTCCTATCCGCCCTTTGCCTGATCAACGACCATGATTGCCTACGAAACCAACAGCTCTAGATCTCCCTCGGGACTTCGGGGTTTCAAATTCCTAGATGCATTTGCTTTTGGGAATGCTGATCCCTCAACTCCCGATTCTCTGATGTGATGACAACTGGCCCACAATGACACTATCCTATCCTTGTCGAAGTTTCGGAATTCGCGATCCCAAAGTGTAAGGACTTCTTGTCTGCGAGATTCATGATATCCTGATTCCTGATACACCGATAGACGACCTCCTTTCAGGATTTCCCCTGATGGCTCTCGATCACTGCCACGCATCCCAAGAATGGACGGTCCAGATCGCCTCTCATGTTTTTGAGACTCCTGATGTCCCGACTCTTTTGACCTCAAGAACTCCAATTTCCCGAGCACCGATATCCCGATGTCTAGTGCCTGGATCTCCGAAATGAATGATCGCATGACACACGTCTTCTCTCAGACGGATGACCCAGATTCATGTCGGGGTTTTCAGGGTGGACTTACCCGATCTTCTGTCCATGAAGGTAAACCTCGTGCAGCTCCTGTCCAGTTTGATGGCTGACGGGTAATTTGCTCCAGATTTGACAGCTCAGATCATCTCTTCCTCTATGCGCTCCATGGTGCTCCTCCAGATGTAGAAACTAACGGTCCAGATCTCCTCCTCCAGCCTATTTGATGCCTGTTGTTCTCTCCCTGAGCTTGCGCACTTTCTTCCTATGCTTGGAAGAATTTCAACTTCTCAAAGGCCTCGACCTTTGTCTGTTTGCTCCTGCGAGCTCTATGAATTCGAGTCCTCGCCTGCGTTCTCAATGCTGTTGTTCCTCCTGAGCTTTGGGTACTCTAGATCTGTCAAAGGGTGATGTAGCTTCTTCACTCCTTGCATTTGCGACTCTATGCATGAAAGCACTCGCCCTCCTAAACTTATCCTTTTTCCAAACCCTCAAAGGGTTCTTCAACTCCTGCCATCTGCGGAGTGTTCATGCATGCACGAAGGTGCTATCTCTCTTGAGCTTTCCTGTAGCTTCGATCTCCACAGAAAACTCGGTTCTTCTTCCCTTTCTCCCACAAATGGAGAATTCAATGCCCTCTTGGCTGTCTCTCTTCTTAAGAAACCTCTTGCTGAGCCTTCCAGGATGTTCAGCAACCCAGTGGAGATCCTTCAGTGGTTTCTCCCTTCACAATACAGAACTCAAAAAGTTCTCTTCTCTTCTCTGTGCCTGAATGCACACCTACTCAATGCCCACCTGGCAGAGTATTTTCTTCTAGAACTTCCAATAGTTTTGTCCTCCTATTCCATGCCTTATGCACCCACTCAATGCCCACCTAGCAGAGCTCTCAGAATCCTCAGTGATTCTGGCTTCTGTCTGAACTCACAACAGAGTTCCTCCAATTGCACCTTGTGCCTGTGCTCAATGCCCACTTGGCAGAGCTTTACATAACTCATAGCAAAGTTTTGTCTGCAACTGTGTCTCTCATACACAGCCTTTCCTCCTAAGGTGTTCAGCAACCTCAAAGGTCTTCTTCTTGAGTTGACGATTTCAACTTGTTGTGCCGCAACATGTCTCTGTCTGAACCCGCAATGTTCAGAAGTGCATCTTGTGCACTGGTATTCAGAGTCCGCAGTACTCTGTCACGTCCTCATGGCATGAAACCTCAAATACCTTCACCTGAAATCAAAACACACTCTTGCAAATGCCTAGCATACATCTACAGCATGAATTCACAACATAAGATAGAACACACCAAGACATCCACATAATACAGAAATGCATGCAGGAAAAACTACTCCTGTTTATATTAATAAAATGCCTCTTTACAAAGGTGTTCCTGATCACTCTCTGGATCTCCTCTCCTATCTCTCTGCTGTTACAGAATGAGATCCTAAATCTCTTTTACCTGAGGGGGATCTTTGAGCGCTTCCCTCCAGATCTCACCTACCCTATTCAATTACATTGAATGGGCTGTCTAGTCTGCTATCCGAACTAGATCTCAGCCTTAGAAATCATTAAAGGACTATATTATCTATAGCCTGCACAAAGGCATGACTTCACAGCTCACCAGCTTACAACATTAAATTACATTCAATTTAGATTTTAAATGAGGTTGTACCTCCCTTTCAGCTTTGAATGCATGCGTTCGACATGGCTGGCTGGCTGGCTGGCTGACGTGGAGAGATGCTCCTGCATCAGATAAGGATGAAGAACTATATCTAGGCTCAGTCATTCAAGATGAATAATATCGTTTGGAGGTGAAATTGATGGAGGATGTTGAACCAATGGGGGTGGTGAATCATCAACTTTCTCTTTTGAAGGAGAATAACCTTTAGCTCAAGTGGTGACTACAACTTTGTTCTTCTTGGAGTCACTAGTACACATAAGTACATAAGATGTAGTAGAGGGAGAATTTTGTTCATGAATGACCAATTGGGCATGCTGCTAAGAAGGAAACGGTTGTGACAAGACGATGGGTGTAGGAGGTGTCCCGGTCCCTTGCAGTAACTTTATAGTAACCTCAGCATGTCATTGACAATCTTTCATATAATGATCCTCACCACAGATAAGGAAAGGATAACAAGGTTTACGCTTGTCTTTGTCATCAACGCGCTGGGTTTTGGGTTTCTTAGATTGTTGATTATTATTTTTTTCCTCCTTATTCTTACCCCTCCCTTTCTTTTTATTTTTATTTTTACTAGTAGGTGTAGATTGAACCGAATTAACTTCATAGGTTTTACCGGGAGAAGGAGTCGGAGTAGGAGTATTTTGTACATTATAAGTAGTAGACTTGGGATTGGAATGACTGGTTTGTTTAGACTGAGACTCAACATGAAAAGTGTCAATCAAGCCATCAACATCATGAGAAGCTATTGGAGGTTCTGGGGTAGGATTCATAGATGAACGAGGAGCATCAGAGATTAAGTCATATAGAGTGCTTGTTTGCGAATAAATGAGATCCAGATATTGAGCACGACTAATCGCCTGCTCTTCAGTGACGACACCACCCATGGAAAAATCACGGGACATATATCCAATGAGTGATTTGTTAAACCACTTGACCAATAGTTGATCAAGAAGGGGAACTTTTATTAAGTTTCTTCTCCTCCTCCACTCATGAAGATGATCAAAAATGTGAGTAGAAGAGGATTGTTTAAATGAACTCAAAATTTCAGCTCCTATCTCGTATCATACTGGTAATTGGTATTGCATTAAGAAATACATATATAAGGTATTAAATTCATTGAATAATCCTCGTGGTAACTCAATATACCATTTGGTTGCTAAACCCATAAGAGTTCATTGGAAAATACGTAATCTTATAGAGTCATCCATCAATGAGTTGGACGAACACCAAAGATGGAATGTCATGACATGATTATTTGGGTATTCTTCTGATCGTTTGTCAAACTTAGGAATGTATGATGGTAATTTGGAAGGTATGATGGGCCAATAAGGAGAATGCCAAATAATATCATTCAAAATCCTAGATAAATCCGGTAAATCCAAAGTAGCAAGAAATGGCAACTGCCTGTTCACTTGAGGAAACTGATAGTTTTGAGGAGGTAGTTCCATAGGTATACGAGTAGGACCATAAGTGGTCTGTATATAGTTAGAAAGTCCTGAAAAAATTAGCGGTGGAGGATTTTGAGTCGAATAGACAACATGAGTTGGTTTATTAGGTAAGCTTCCTTGGAAAGGAGCATTAGACTGAAAATTTTTACCCCAAGTAGGATTCATAGAACCTAGATATGTTTCCCGAGATTAGGGGGTGAAAAATAATTAACTTGAGGATGTTTCCCCCAATATGGTTGTTGATTCCTTTGGAAAGGAAAATTCCAAGGTTGATATTGTAATCCAAGGATATTTTGTCCATAAACTGGGTTATGGCCTCCAACAGGAATTTGAAAACCAGAAGCGACAAAATGACTTATGCCTCCAACTTGATTGGATATACTAGGGCCAGGATGATTAGATCCTCCAGGTGAAGGTGGAGTAGGAATGTGAGGCCCCCCAGAGAGAACCTAGTTAGGTGTAGGAACAAAAATACTAGAAGCATTATACTCAGGAGGAACAAAATGATTAGACCCTCTGGATGGATTTTGGGTTGTATTATCAATGGAATAATTCAAAGCATTATACCTATGGGGAGGTGACCTATTTGATCTAAGAAGAAGCAGTGTTCCAATAGGATCCTAAGTGATAACTGTATTTTCGGCAGAAACAGGTGTAGCTTGTGGGACCATGGTAGAGTTAGCGAGATGGAGAGGAAGAATCGAGTGAGAATCAACCAACAATTGGTCTAAAACTGTGACAACATTACTGATTGTGCCAGTAAAATGATCTAAAGGTACTGTATAAGAAGTATAAGTCACAGGCGTATGTGATGTCATAGGTTTATTAGGACTCATTCATTGTTTATCAAAAATATTGTGTCCTGAAGAGGTTCTCCAGAAAGAACGGACAGGGACAGAGCTAGGATTAAAAACTACAGCAGTGTGAATTAGAGTTCTAAACGACTCACTTTGAAAAAGAAGATCATCTACACCAGAATCTACGTGAGTTCAAGTAGGTATTCCAGCATAATATTTGGCAATAACGTCTCCCGATGACTTTATCCGGAGCAAATGTGGATCTTGTACAACACTCAATAATGGAATTATAGGAAGTATTGATTCCTCCGAAGGAGTAGAAATTCCAATCTCAGAGGCTATGTCGTTATTGAATTCTCCTTTAGGAGAATGCTCTGGTGAGCTAGGAATCAAAGGAATGTAATCTTCTAGATCTTTCGGAGGTATCCCTTGCATCCTACGTGAATGGAGAGGGTCGATGTTGGCCATACCAAATAAAGAACGAAACAAATCTATGGCCAAATACAGAAACAAACAACACTCACTAATAAAATCTAGAAATCAAATGCACAAACAAACCTTCTTATTTCAAAGTCACTGGTTGGTGATGTAATCCAATGTCATGAAATCAAGACAAGAAGGGGTTGGGATAAATCATGTGTAAACGTTACGTTGATGACCTTCTTAATAGACTTACACCCTGGTGCAATCTCTCACACATAATCGTGGGTATACCCTCCAAGGATCCCAAGTGAGTTTGGACAACGTCGATTCCAGGTACCATGAAGACTTGGACCTCCATAGTCACCTCGTGTAAAGACCCTACATATATAGGTCACTAAGGTTACCAATTACAACAATGATTCATGGGGAAACATTCGACATTTTGATCCACATGCAA
This sequence comes from Picea engelmannii, assembly GCA_009831015.1. Lineage (NCBI taxonomy): Eukaryota > Viridiplantae > Streptophyta > Pinopsida > Pinales > Pinaceae > Picea > Picea engelmannii. The sequence continues at coordinate 1,223,628 of ML776850.1, read as the reverse complement.
AGGCGGGGTATATAAGACTGAAATCAACTCGATAAGGTCCCCACATGATTTTCTTCTCAAGTGACCCCCAATAATACATGCAATATCTACACTAATACCGACAAAGCAGTGTGAGTAACTCTGCCAGTCCTAATGCAACCTCATGATTGACCCTTGTGTTAGAAGGGCTTCCCAGGAAAAAATGTAGAAAGTGGATTTGAACTCTTCCTATCACAATATACTATTGCGTGTTTTGATGCTTTGGAGAGTGTGCCTTACAACCTATTCCAAAGAAATATCTACCTAATGTTGGTGTAGAGAAGTTCTAGAAAATAAAAGTTGCTAATAAGTTTTAAAATTGCATTGTATTTTAAAGGTTGTTGCTTATTCAAAAGAGAAACATAAATGAAATTGATGATGCATTTGACCTTGACCCAATAAAATGCAAGAAGAGATGATTATGCAATCGTTTAATTCAATGAAATCTAATTATAGTAGGGAGAATGTGTCTCTTTTTGGAATATAAAAGCTATGAAACACAATTTCTCAATTTTTGAATGAAAAAGATTCCAAATAATAAAAAACTACAAAATTTTCCAATTTTTCTCTTTTTACAAATATTTGAATGCAATAATTTTCTTGTAAAGACTACTAAAAATAAGAATGACTTCAAATCTTTCTTTCACAAATCGGATCAGAGATGTAATGAAGAAAATAAAGCATAATCCAAGAAAATTAGCACATTCTCGACATTATTCCCAAATCAAACTCACAATGTAGACAAATATGAAATGATAAGAATACCTTTTGTCAAATACACAAAAAAATTTGTCTCTTAATCAATTAACAATCTAGAAAGTAAAAACAATCCATAACTCCAAATAAATCAAGGACTCCTTGTCAAACAAGCACTCATGACCAAGATCTCGAGATTATATCCTTGTGACAAGAAACCAAAAGAAAAACTTGCAAAGTTTACAAAGAAGACTTTCAATTTCTGAAAATCAATCAAATGCAGGCTTCAAACTTATAAATCAGTCATTCACTAGTGTCAGAAGTTCATCCCAGGAAGTAGAGGAAAAAATGGGTAGAGAAAAGAAAAATGTCTATCACCCAACAATTCCTACAGGAATCGTCACAGGTTGCAGTGGATCACAATGCAATGACCTAGGATCGCCGCAGGCTGTCAGTAAGGTACAATGCGACGTCGTCACACTTGTTTGTACCAATAGAGTGCACCGTCAGAGGATCATCGTAGGCTATCAATAGTGTACAGTGTGACAATCTCTGAAAATAAAGAAAAATGGGAAGAAAGAAAAAATTTCTCACTCAACCTTCAGACCTAGGGAGTCAATATGGATCACCCACAGACTCAGAGAACGAAATTAACCAAAATAAGGCAGGCTAAAAGAAAATAAGAGGAAAAAAAAAAAAAAGTTTGTATCCCCAGTATGGTCACCAATTTTGTTATCGGACTAATCGGTAAGTGCAGACAAAAATAGATCTCCCTAACTTCCATAGGAAACTAGAACAAAAAAATATAGAATACACACTTCACCTTAAACTTCATTGTCATATAAACTAATTTAGAGAGGTACAAGTGACATACCTTTTAAATGACACTTGATCTTCGCTAATTTCATCCTTGTAGCTCCTTCTTTGAGTTTTCGAGATGGTGAACCTATTTTAAGAAGCACAAACCAACAAAGAGAGAGAGAACAAAGATATATAT
>ML776850.1:1167600-1182414 GCA_009831015.1 Picea engelmannii | reverse complement strand
TGGTGACATGTGTAGGTGATTTGGAAGCTTCCAAGACACTCTTATGTGGCCTCCAATACTCAAATTCGAAATTCCCTTCAAGATATGGAAGGAGATTTGGATAAAGGTCAAAGAGGATATGTGTCTCATCATTTGCCATTTGGCTGTAACTATATGAGATTTTTATGGATCTAGGGAGAGAATAGTGGATCTCCATTAATGGGGTAGCTTCTTATGTTCTTGTATAAATAGGAGAGCCTTCTCCTTTAAAAGATATATAGAGATAGATGGAGATATAGGTGTGAAGTTTTGGAAATGCTCATGTTTTGAATTGATAGGTTGATTCTTGAGGTTAGTAGAGAGGAGATTTTATATTGGAATGAATATGTAATCATATTCTTTTGAATACAAGACATGCTTCGATTTTGATCTCTATCTTGTGTTAAGATTATGGTGTACTTACTGAAGGATGGAAGGGCCCCCATGCACTGATGCCAGTACACCTATGTGTTGTATATAGTAGGTAAAATTTGTCATTTGTATATTCATGTTATTTTTATGTTCTTTTATTTAGTGGTTTAGAATAGATAACTTCAAATCCTCGCACATATTGTGTTGTGCCTCTAAGCTTACGAGCTCCTGGTTGACATTAAATCATTGAGAAATTTATAAGACATAGATTGCACTCAACACTCTCCTTCTTGGGTTGATGGTTTATGTTTTTCCATTTCTTGAATCCTATCCTTCATTGTCTACAATTCACTCTTGAACCCTAAGAGTCTATCTTCTATTTGAGTTTGAATGGTATCTTTGAAGAGTCTAATTTGTTTATCAATCATTGTCTCTATCTCTATTTGATGTTTTACGTCTCTTTCTTCACTCCATTTTTCTAATAATTCTAACTCTATTTGGATTTTGACATATCCCTCTTCTCTCATTTTTTCTACTGATTCAATATAATCGTAAAGGATCTCTAGGGTGATTTTGGGGGGGACTCCCCCTGTTAGGTTGAGTTTTTGGAATAGGTGGTGTAGTGCTCATATTGAAAAGAAGAGAAAAAATGTAACAATTAGTATTTTGGATTGACTTTAAAAATGGAAAATAATTTGTTTTAATTGATAATAATGAGATTAATTATTATCTCTCAAATCAACTTTTACTTATGAAACTTTAAAAAATAAATAAAAAATATTTAAATCTCTTTAATTTTCAAACGTTAATAGATTATAAATATATTTTAAATTAAAATTGAATCAAAGTAAAAAGTGACTGACCTCATTTCACATGTCCAATTGCTCAACCGGTTGAATAAGCCAAAAATAATTTCTGAAAACAACAGAGAAGTTCCCCTCAGCGAGAAACAGAAAGAAACTACAGAGATTATTCTGGTAAAAAAGGGGAAAAACCAAAGAGAGCTATTATTCTTGTTCAAAACGACAGATATATAATGTTAGAAATAAAATATCTCCTTCAAAACCACAGAGAAGTATTATTCTCATTCAAAACTGCAAAGATATAATTTCAAAACCGCAGAGAAGTATTATTCTCGTTCAAAACTACAGAGATATAATTTCAAAACTATAGAGAAGTATTATTTCCATTCAAAACCACAGAGAAGTATTATTCCAGAAAATAATTGTGTTTAATGAAGTGGGAAGGGGAGCGTGATGCCCCATCCCCTTTACCTTGTTTTATGATACATAAAACAAGGTAAACGGTGGGGGCATCAACCTCCCCCTTCCCAGTTCATTAAACACATTTATTTTAGTATTTGTATTTATTTGTTTTGTGATTTAAAAAATTTTCTTTTCCTTTTTTTTTAAATTTAAATGTTTTCATTTTAAACTTTTTTTAGTTTAAGAATATTTATAAAAAAAAAATTTAAGTTTGTATTTTTTTTAATAATTTATGTTTGTGTTTTATTAATTTGAGTTTTAAAATTTTTGTCTCAATTATGCTTAATGTATTTTTATTTTTTTAAACTTTTGTTTCTTTTAAATTTTTTTTTTTTTTAACTTTTTGGTTTAAGCTTAATTTTTAATTTTAAGTTTTTTAAGTTTCTTTTTTTTTGTTTTATGTTTGCGTTTTATTAATTTCAGCTTTAAATTTTTTTTTTCAATTTCTATTTATATATTTTTTCTTTAAATTTTGATTATAATGTTTTATGTTATCATTTGTTTTTGTTTTTGTTTTTATTTTTTTTTACACATTTAAAAAAAAAATTGTGTTTTTAATTAAAAAAATTGCATTTTTTGTTTTAAAAATGTCTATTTTCATTAAGTAAAACAAATTTTCATTTGAAATATTTTTTTTTTTTTACTTTAAAAAATTGGTTTTTATAGAAAAATGTGTTTTTTTCCCTAAAGACGTGAGCTTTGTTTTTCTTTTAAAAAATTTAATAGAAAATTGTGTTTTTTTTTATCTTTAAAGAAAAAAAGAAACATGTATGTGGAGTTCTTTTTTTCAATTTTTTTTAATGTATATTTAGAAAATAAAATAAAATTGATTAATAAATAAAATACCACTTTTTGATTTACAAGACAATTTGAAGTTATTTGTTCATGACAGTACCAGTGATCGGGGTGACAATTTCAATTAAGTCACAATTTTAACTCCAAAAGTAAGAAGGGTGCTATCGGTAGCATCACTTTTCGATTTGAGGTTCAATTGTTTGCAATGGTATTGGTTGTCAAGGAAATGATAAGGAAATGATTTCAGGCAAGTCATAATTTTAACCACCTTGAAAAAAAGGGGTGCTATCGATAGCACCATTTTTTGAAATGGGGATAAAAAATGTGACCACTAAAAAAAGAGAAATTTGGAGAGTTCTCATTAATTTGGTAGTTTTGTTTCATGTCAAAGTTTGCTCAAGTCATCTCTATGAGCAACAAAAACTTATGGAAATGATGATGACCCAATGTTGTCAAACTTGTATAACCTGGTAATATCATCATCAATTCCAATTACAATAACATGCTTAGGATCTTTTAGATACTTGATTACAACTTGGTGAGGTGAAAACTCTATGGTTTTACCTTCACTTGAATGAGTAATATCATATACTGATAGAAGGTTGTGGGAAAGACTTGGAACACATAATACATCATTGAAATGACCATTATCTACCTAAACTATTCCATACCCTACAACACTAATATATTTATCATCACCAACAAATACTTTCTTGGTGTTACATTCATTTATAGAAACAAATATGGATTTTTCCTTATCCATATGATAAAATGCTCCAGGATCAATAATCCACTCATCAGAAGAATAAGTAGAAGTTGCATTGAAGGAGAAACCGGATATAGAAGGTGCATGTCCATGAGAAGAAGAAGAAGTAGAAGAATCAATAGTTATGTTGTGCTTCTTCATCGTTGCTTCTAAAGATGCCATATTCTTAAAACATTTCAACTCCTCATGACCATATTTTCCACAAAAGTTGCAATGTCTGTCAGTCTTCTTATTTTTAGATATTTCTCCTTTGTCACCAGTAGGAGAAGAAGCTGGCGGAGAGGGTTTGAGACACTTGTTTTTCTTTTTATTATGGTGAGGATGTTGCTTTTTGGGATTTTGGATTTATCTTTTTGGGGGGCCACTAAGGATTTGTTGGATTTACCTGCAGTGTTAATCAATCCAAGTTGCAATTTAATTTATCTTTCTCCCAAATCAGAGCATCACAAAAGGAATCAAGAAATGGTTTTTTATAAGAACTCCCTAGAGATTCTTTAGTGGCATAAAAGGTAGATAAAAAAAAAAAAATATGCAGTACCAAGCTTAGCAAAAATAACATATATGAATCAATATTCCAATAGATCTAGTTGGCATTCTATACATAAAAGTCTAAGTGTTTTGAACTTAGATAAACAATATTCAATGAAAATAAAAACATTTGGACTTAAAGTCATTAACTGATTCTCCAACTGTGATGCAAGAGCATCGCCAGCACATCAAGCGAGCCAGCGCGGAAGCGGAAGACAACTGGACAAGTCAACACCAATTTTGAAATGCCTTGTAAATTGTTGCACAAATCTTAAATGAGTCATTTAAGGGATGACGCCTTTGTATATTGTAATGGACCTTGAGCGGATAGCTCTCGTCCTTAGGTAGATAGATGACATTTAATAGATTTAATGTTGGTAGATAGGAATTTAATTCTAGATTTGATAGCTTTAGAGCGCAAGAGGGAAACAAGATATAGACACCCTCCTTTGTACATTGTAAATTATTGAGAGCATTCAGAAGAGAAGAGAAAGTAGAGAATTGTATGAAGAACACCCATGTACATATATTTGAATTAATAGAAGAAAGCTTGGATTCAAATTCATGGTTCTGTGTTATTTCTTTTTGGATTGATGTTATGCTCATGAATGTTTGCTTCATGTCATACATGTGATTTTATATGCTGTGTATGTGATTCAATGGTTGAATTGAAGTCTGGGAGGAAGAGTGAATTAGTTTCAATTGTTTCTCTATTTTGAGCCAGAGAATTCCTGCAAGGTGTGCAGTTGAATTAGTCCGCAAGGAGTGCGTTGACAACAGGGTTCAATTAGAGATAACTTTGTCCTCATTCATCTCAGAAGTGCAGATTTGGCACCGAAGCCATGCAAGGCGTTCGCAGGCTAGGTGAAGTCTCAGAGTTGCGATTCTGAGTAAAGGGAATTAAGACTACTGTTGCAGGTGTGCGCAGAGTCGAAGCTTCAACACTTCGACGTGGTTGAAGATTTGCCGCAAGGAGTGTGTGCAAAGAGTTTCTTTCGGAGGACTTGGAGGCTGTAAGAAAGCTCAGGAGGGGTAGGCCTTCAAATTCGTTGAAGGACAAGCAAGAAATTTGTGCCTTGGAGGTTGCAAGGAACACCGCAGGTTTGCGCGTAGGGTGACAAGTTCTGTGAAAGAACGGTTCGTCATTTCGCAGATTTGTATAAGGAAGAAATGGATGGAAGAATTTCTTCGAGGAAATTTTGCAAAGCTCCGAGGGCCGTTGGATCTTGCAGAGGTGCAAGGAGGTTACAGTGTAGGTGTGGAAGAGGTTCGAAGCTCAGGAGGGCAGGAGCTGTCGTTCAGAGTCACGAGGACTGTCAGATCTACTCGTGATATCGTATATCAAGAGTCAACGTAGAAGTTATTTGACCTCGCGAGAAGCGAAGTCGTGAGGGAACAAGATCGCGAGTTTCGGCATCTCAGACATTGGGAGTCGACATAGAAGTTATTCGACCTCGCGAGACGCGAAGTCGTGAGGGAGAGAGATCGCGAGTTTCAGCGTCTCGGGTATCGGGAGTCGACGTGGAAGTTATTCAACCTCACGAGTAGCGAAGTCGCGAGTGGCGAGATCACGATAGCGCGGAAGTATCGACAGAGGAAGGAAAAAAGTTAGCGATTGACTGACCATCGGGTCTTGGGGATTCGAGAACCTAGTGATCGACAGTGGACTCGCGAAGCCATGAGTTCCGATCCTCCGATAAGTCAAGGAAGGGGATCGCACGAAGAGAACTGTGGGTGCAAATTTCTCGATAGGGAAATATAAGAGCCTTGTAGCTCTTCGGGCCGAGAAGAAAGAAGGTCCTATGAGGAAGCGGATGTACCTGCAGGTGCGACATCGCCGTCAAGTGGTATCAGAGCCAAAATTCTTTGCTTTCTATAGCAGAGAAGGAGAATACACCATGTCATCCAGAAGAGAAAGGCAGTCACCTGACCCAAAAGATAGGGAGGTACGAAGAAGAGGCAGGACGGTAGGAAATCCAGAAATGGAGAGACAGATGAGAGATCTTCGAGCAAGACTCGAAGAGATGGAGACAACGTAGAGACACACAGCTGGTGCAGGGGATCTGAGTGATTCTGACAGTGATATAGAGGCTGAACGCGACGAGGAGATTGCAGCTGAAGATGCATCAACCGAGTGGTTGATCAAAGCCATTTCTAGAATGGGGGCAAAGGCAAAAATGGACATTCCAGTCTATGAAGGAAATTTGGATGCATAAGAGCTTCTAAACTGGATAATATCTCTTGACACATACTTCGATTATGAAGATATCGAAGAGGATAAGAAGGTCAGACATGCTATCACATGTTTGAAAGGACATGCAACATTGTGTTGGGACACGCTACAAGCTGATAGACACTGCAAAGGAAAGCAGAAGATAAAGAGTTGGGATAGGATGATCGTGAAGATGAAGGCGAAGTTCATCCCAAGAGATTATTAAATCACTCTGTTCAGGAGGATGCAGAACCTGAGACAGAAGCTGATGACAGTGAAAAAATACACTTAAGAATTCTATCAACTGAACATCAGGGCAGGTCATCGGGAGAGCGATGATGAGAAGGTTGCTAGATATCTGAATGGTCTGAGATATGACATTCAGGATGAATTGAGCATGGTAACCATCCGAACCATGGAGGATGCTTATCATATGGCTTTGAAAGCTGAGGAGAAGCTGAGCCGTAAGCAAGGTCAGCGAGGGTGAGGCAAGAGTCAGCCTAGAGGAAAATCCATTGCCCAGGACAAATACCAAAAGCCCAAATAGGAATGGAAGAAACCTTAGGGTAAGGTTGAAATAGGTGGAACCTCACAGCGAGGAAAACCACATGTTGAACAGAGAGGGAAGCATACAGAGCAGAAGGGAGATTATGCTGACGCAAACACGTTTTCTTGTACCAGAGGTAGAGGAAGAGGCTGAGGTGGAGTAATCACGTGCTTCACATGTGGGAAGAATGGGCACAAGTCATTCGAGTGTCCAGAGAAAAAGAAGGACATTGGAGAAGCTCACATCACTGAATCGCAAAGACGGGATGTTGATGCGGAAGATGCAGAAGGCGGAAGGTCGCTTATGATGCGTAAAGTCCTTTTGACACCTGGAAAGGAAGTGGAGGACACAGCTCAAAGGACCAGACTTTTCAGAACAGCTTGCAAGACCAAGGATAGGGTGTGTAAGGTTATCATGGACAGTGGTAGCACAGATAATCTCGTTTCAACCGAGATGGTGGAAAAGCTAGAGCTGGAGACAACTAATCACCTAAATCCATACAAGGTTTCATGGCTATAGAAGGGACATCAGGTATGTGTCACTAAACAGTGTTTAGTTGAATTCAAGATAGGAGGGTATAATGATAAAGTACTCTGTGATGTCATTCCTATGGACGTATGTCAATTATTGTTGGGTAGACCATGGCAATATGACAGAAATGTGGTTCATGATGGGAGGATGAACACATATACCCTGGAGAGAAATGGGAGGACATACAGGTTGCTTCCAATAAAAGATAAGGAAGTGAAGCCAGAAGTAAACAACACAATACTTGTCATGAGTGGGAAGGAGCTTCTTACAGAGGTTGAGAAGAAAGAAGATCCACAATTCTTTGTGGTCAGAAAACTGAGGATTGTTCTGACTAGCAAAAGAGTGGATGATTTGTCGGATGAAGTTCAGGAACTGCTGGAAGAGTTCGCTGACATTATAGTGGACGAATTACCTCATTCGTTGCCACCAGTGAGAAGTGCGAGTCATCACATAGACCTCATACCGGGAGCTAGTTTGCTGAATAAATCCACGTACAGGTTGACGCCGCAAGAAAATGAGGAGGTCAAGAGACAGGTCCAGGAGCTATTGGACAAAGGATTGGTTAGGGATAGCTTGAGTCCATGTGTTGTTCCAACAGTACTCAGTCCAAAAAAATACGGAGGCTGGAGGATGTGTACTGACTCGAGAGCGATCAACAAAATAACCATCAGGTACAAGTTCCCATTGCCGAGAATGGATGATCTGATGGATTGCCTGAGCGGGGCAAAGTATTTTTCAAAGATAGATTTGAAAAGCGGATACCACCAAATTCGCATGGGAGAAGGCGATGAGTGGAAGACAGCCTTCAAAACCAACAAAGGACTGTATGAATGGCTAGTCATGCTGTTTGGCTTGACGAATGCACCAAGTACCTTTATGAGATTGATGAATCAAGTCCTGAGGGAATTCATCGGGAAATTTGTCATCGTGTATTTGGATGACATATTGATTTATAGTAAATCAGAAGTTGAACATCTAAAGCATTTGGCCATTGTGATGAGGAAGCTACAGCAGGAGAAGCTATTGATCAATATGAAGAAGTCCTCATTTATGAAGATAGAGCTCATTTATTTGGGTTTTTTTATTTCAACGAATGAGTTGAGGATGGATCTGGATAAGGTAGAAGTGATCAAGAATTGGCCATCACCGAGAAATATTTTCGAGGTGAGAAGTTTTCATGGTTTGGCTAGTTTCTACAAAAAAATCATCAGGAATTTCAGTGGAATTAGTGCCGTGATGATGGATACAGTGAAGAAGCAACATAAGTCTATTCACTGGACATCAGAGGCTAAGAAGAGTTTCAATATGTTGAAGTGGAAGATCATGAAACAACCGGTTTTGGTGTTTCCGGATTTTCAGAAGACATTTCAAGTGAAATGTGACGCAAGCAGATTTGCCATAGGAGCAGTCCTGAGTCAGGAAGACAGACCAGTTGCATATTTCAGCTAGAAGCTAGATGAGGAAAAACTAAAATACTCCACGTATGATAAATAATTTTATGCTATCATACAAGCACTGAAGAAGTGGAGGCATTACTTGATCCCGAAAGAATTTGTGTTGTACAGCGATAATCATGCACTGCAGTTTGTGACTCAACAGGAGAAGTTGAATCAGAAACATGCAAAATGGGTAGAGTATATGTAGAATTTCACATTTGTGATTAAGCATATTTCGGGTACTGCTAACAAAGTGGCTGATGCTTTGAGCAGGAAGTGTTTGTTGTTGCAGGAGTTCCGAGTCAAAACATTGGGTTTTGAAAATCTCAGGGATATGTACGCAGGTGATGCAGATTTTGGAGAGGCGTATGAAGCAGCTGGGAATCCATTTCTCAGAGATAGGAGTCCTTGGATAGATTATATGATCCAGGAGGGATTTCTGTTCAGAGGCAATCAACTGTGTATTCCGAAATTCTCCATGAGGGAGAACTTGTTAAAGGAGAAAAACAACGGAGGTTTAGCTAGGCACTTTGGCCATGATAAAACATTCACGAAGCTGAGCGAGTCTTACTTTTGGCCAGGGATGCGGTCAGAAGTCAAGCAATTTGTTCACAAATGTCGGGTATGCTAGCATTCGAAGGGGAGAAAGCAGAATGTAGGGTTTTATCAGCCATTGCCCATACTAGAGAGGCCATGGGAAGTGATAAGCATGGATTTTGTATTGGGTTTACCAAGGACACAAAGGGGTGTTGATTCCATCTTTGTGGTGGTAGACAGGTTTTCTAAGATGGCATATTTTATCCCATGCCAGAAGACCAGTGATGTAACTCACATCGCAAACTTGTTTTTCAAGGAGGTCATTCGACTTCATGGATTGCCGAGGAGCATAGTTTAGGACAGGGACACAAAATTCATAGGGAATTTCTGGAGGAATTTGTGGAAGAAGCTATGAACTAACTTGGCGTTTAGTTCTGCTTATCATCCCCAGATGGATGGACAGACAAAAGTGGTCAACAAAAGTCTGGGAGACTTGCTGAGAAGCTTGGTGATAGAGCACCACAGAAGATGGGACAACATATTGCCACAAGCAGAGTTTGCATACAACGATTCGGTGAATCGAAGCACAGGGAGAAGCCCATTTCAGATCATATATGGGATGCAGCCAAGAGGAGTTTCTAAACTACGGGATTCAGAATAGACTACTACTAGCAGCGCTAGTGTAGAAGAATTTGTTGAGGCAATGAAGGAGCTTCACGACCGAGTGAAGCAACGACTGATAGATTCAAATCAGGAATATAAGCATAGAGCAGATCAACATCAGACATAACTTCATTTTGAAGTTGGTGATTTAGTTCTAGCACATTTGACGAAGGAAAGGTTCCCAAGGGGAACATACAACAAGTTGAAAATGAAGAAAATTAGACCATGTAAGGTGTTGAGAAAATTCGGAGAAAATGCTTATGAAATCGAGTTGTCAGATGGCATTGGAATATCTCCGATATTTAATATCGCAGACTTATACCCATGCAAGGCTGGAGAAACAGAGACTGCAACTGAGCAACCAGTGATCCAGTGGATGCAACAGATGATGATAGAAGAGAAGCCGCAGATGGAGTGCATACTGGACAAGAGATTGGGTAAGAAGACCAGAAGAAAAGAATACTATGAGTATCTGGTCAAGTGGAAGAATCATCCAGTGGAAGATGCCAGCTGGGAGACTGAAGCAGTGATACAAAATCATGGACAGACCATGCAGGAGCTCATGGATAGGAGCCCATGAAATATTTAAAGCCCAGGAGTATGATGCAGGAGCATCGCCAACACATCAAGCGAGCCAACGTGGAAGTAGAGGACAGTTGGACAAGCCAGCACCAATTTTGAAATGCCTTGGGAATTGTTGCGCAAATCTTAAATGAGTCATTTAAGAGATGGATCCTTTGTATATTGTAATGGACCTTGAGCGGATAGCTCTCGTCCTTAGGTAGATAGACGACATTTAATAGATTTAATGCTGGTAGATAGGAATTTAATTCTAGATTTGATAGCTTTAGAGAAAAAGAGGGAAACGGGATATATACACCCTCCTTTGTACATTGTAACATTATTGAGAGCATTCAGAAGAGAAGAGCAAGCAGAGAATTGTATGAAGAACACCCATGTACAGATATTTGAATTAATAGAAGAAAGCTTGGATTCAAATTCATGGTTCTGTGTTATTTCTCTGTGGATTGATGTTATGCTCGTGAATGTTTTCTTCTTGTCATATATGTGCTTTTATATGATGTGTATGTGATTCAATAGTTGAATTGAAGTCTGGGAGGAAGAGTGAATTAGTTTCAATTGTTTCTCTATTTTGAGCCAGCGAATTCCTGCAAGGTGTGCAGTTGAATTAGTCCGCAAGGAGTGCGTTGACAGCAGGGTTCAATTAGAGATAACTTTGTCCTCATTCATCTCAGAAGTGCAGATTTGGCACCAGAGCCGTGCAAGGTGTGCACAGGCTAGGAAAAGTATGAGAGTTGCGATTCTGAGCAAAGGGAATTAAGACTGTTGCTACAGGTGTACATAGAGTCGAAGCTTCAACACTTCGACGTGGTTGAAGATTTGTTGCAAGGAGTGCGTGCAAAGAGTTTCTTTTGGAGGAATTGGAGGCCGTAAGAAAGCTCAGGAGGGGTAGGCCTTCAAATTCATTGAAGGACAAGCAAGAAAGTTGTGCCTTGGAGGTTGCAAGGAACGCCGCAGGTTTGCGCGCAGGGTGACGAGTTTTGTGAAAGAACGGTTCGTCATTTCGCAGATTTGTATAAGGAAGAAACGGACGGACGAATTTCTCCGAGGAAATTTTGTGAAGCTCCAAGGGCCATTGGATCTTGCGGAGGTGCAAGGAGGTTACAGTGTAGGTGTGGAAGAGGTTCGAAGCTCTGGAGGGCAGGAGCCATCATTCGGAGTCATGAGGACCGTCAGATCTACTCGTGATATCGTATATCGGGAGTCAACATAGAATTTATTTGACCTCGTGAGAAGCGAAGTCACAAGGGAATGAGATCGCGAGTTTCGGCATCTTGAACATAGGGAGTCGACGTAGAATTTATTCGACCTCGTGAGAAGCGAAGTCACGAGGGAGCGAGATCACGAGTTTCAGCGTCTTGGGTATCGGGAGTCAACATGGAAGTTATTCAACCTTGCGAGTAGCGAAGTCACGAGTGGCAAGATCGCGATAGCGCGGAAGTCTCGACAGAGGAAGGAGAAAATTCAGCGATTGATTGACCATCGGGTCTTGGGGATTCGAGAAACTAGTGATCGAAAGTGGACTCACGAAGCCGCAAGTTCTGATCCTCCAATAAGTCAAGAAAGGGGATCGCGCGAAGAGAACTGTGGGTGCATATTTCCCGATAGGGAGATAGAAGAGCCTTGGAGCTCTTCGGGCCGAGAAGAAAGAAGTTCCTATGAGGAAGCGGACGTACCTACGGGTGCGGCATCACCTTCAAATTGGTGGGCTCAAATAATATTGTGTTTACAAAACACAACTTCAAGATTTTATCAAGATTTATTGGGGGCATTAAGTCCTTAAAGGTGAAACCTTAAATCGTGAGAGATTGAGATTCCAATTAGTCCACGTGATTCATCATTCCTATTAACCTATTTGTCATACTTTTCATCATCAATGGGTTCTTGTTCTTTTCCCAAGGTAATCTAGTAAATTCCTTTACTTCTTAATACATCCTCCATATGGGATTTCCATGAGACGTAGTTGGTACTCATAAGAAAAATATCACTGGGAGAATCCATATTAAATATGTAGAGAATATGGATTTAAAATATGAAAATGATGGTCTAGATGGAATGCTCTTGAAAACATAGACTATTTAAAATAAAGAAGCACAGAAAATGGACTTCAGATGTGAAAGTTATGCCCTTTTGAAAGAATAAATAAATGATAACCAAAGAGTCACATGGCAGGTAGAAGTTGGTCCATGTGGTGATACCCCTCATTCTAATAACATCACTTTTACAAATAAGTTTCTTTATGAAGCGACCCAATATTATAGAATAAGTGGGATCAATTTTACAGTGAAGTTACTTTATAAATAAAAATTGCATGCAAGATAAAGCTACTTATAGTGATTCACTTTTATAATTTAAGTTATATACACTTTACAATGGATGCATGAACGTTTTCAAAACAATTAACAAAAAAGAGATTGTTCGAGCATACTATTTTGGATAAGTTTTGGGAATCATGGAGAAGCGGATCTCGTGACATTTAGGCAAAGGTGCAGTGCACGTAGAAAGAAGATAGTGCATTATCATTCGTCAACGCGCAAGAAACAATATTTTGTTAGGAAGTTTTGGAACATTTTTTCCACTTTGTAGCCATGTTGTAACGGGCTTAGCCCTAATAGAATACCATAAATAGGTAATGGGTTTTGGGTAGAAGGCAATCTAGAGTCAGAGATAGTGAAGAGCGAACACTTGAGGAGAGATTATCCAAGAGAGTGTGTGGTCAGTGAAGAGTTGGCTAAGTGTTCGGGTGTCTTGAGTTATGAGTGAGGTTTTTGGGAGGTAGGTTTGCACTGCAGGGTGAAATCATGAAGATGGGTTACACTTTTGCTTGTTTTATGAGAAAACAAATTGTATTTTCATAAGTTCTTCAACTTCCGGCATACAAAGGTATTTTTTTTATTTAAAATTTCACTTTATAGTAAAAACAAAACTTGTGAAGAATTGTGTTAGCTTTCCAATGAGTATTTTTCAATTTTTTTTTCTCACGATTTGATATGTCAATTTGACAATTGTTTAACAGTATGTTCCTTAAACATGAAAGGAATGATAATGAGTTACTTTTTTCTACAACAATGTATCTATTATTAAAATTATGTTTTTAAGAAACGAAATATACTGCAACAATCTACAGAGACTCTATTTTATTATGACTATAATTTTGAATCTAACGGATGAATATTATAATTTCTAGATTTTTTTTAAGTTGACCAAGATGAAAACGTTGCATATTTTAAACACATGTTTTTCTACACCTTGTATCTATCTTAATTTTTACTTAAAACTAAAATTTAAATATACCCTTTTGAAAAGAACAGTTTAAGGATTATGAATATATTTTTTTCAAAATTTTTCACTGTATATTTTTAGAGATATCGATATTTTATTTCACCAAATCATAATGTCTGTTGAAAATATTATGTAGTGTTTTTTTAAAACAATTAAATAAAACTAGATAAAAATAAAGAAACTGAAAACTAATTATAAGAATTGAATGTAGATTCAATTTTGGAAATGCTGGTGTCATTTTTGAAACCAAATTCTCAGTATTTGCAGGAGTCCGCAACCTCCGAAGTTCAGTTAAGCTTGGGGCAATTCTCAGGTTTTAGTTTTCAGTCCCAATTTCCTTTTTTTGGCCAAAATAATCTTTCGGATAAAAGACTAAAATCTAACGGAAACCATCAAAATTGAACAGTTTCCAAGGTTTTCGGCTGAAAGGCTATCGAACAAATTCCGTCCGTCGAAAAAAATGAAACGACAAGTCATATCGTTTCATTTCATGCCAAATTGTATAAATAGGCTTTCGGTCGAACACATTTGACTAATTCATTGGATGGACAGATAGATGTAAGCTCGGGGATAGGGATTTCAAAGAATTTCTATTACTGATTGCAACTGTATTCTTTTCTTTATTTATTTCTTCCCTCTATTCCATAGAATTAATCGGAGGATCGATATCGATACATGGTGGTTTTCTAGAGCACTTAAACAAAGTTTCGAATCATCTTTTTGGTTTTCGTTGAATAAGGTAATTGATGTTTGTTCAAGTTTTTATTGGAATAACAATTTATATGTTGAAAGATAAATGTTGAGCATTTTTTCAAGGTGAAGTCTTTGTTGAACATATATTTTACATATAACTATAAAAGTCATGGGAAACAAAAGTTTGCACAAGAGAAAATATGATCGCACTCGAGATGATACTCGCCAAACGAACAAAGGAAAGAGATTTATTAGAGAAAGAAACAAGAACATGCAAATATTGAAGAAAGAAATGATAATAATGTCAATAGATATTTTCCACAAGAAGAAGTTCAACCAGGTATGCATGCACATATGATGATCAAGCACACGACACACATCAAGCAACTGTATTCAGAAAGTAAAGAATTCAAAGTATAGAATTCAAATTTAAAATATTGTAAATAATATAATTGATTGTAATTACAATTTGATGTTTTTCAAAAAACATAAATAGATTTGTCTCATAATGTCAAAGAAGACGTTGAAACCGAAATTGAAGTAGAAGACGTTGAAACCGAAATTGAAGCAGAAGACGAATCACCTAT